>VONZ01000309.1:600000-796984 GCA_012976165.1 Labeo catla
AGAGTTAGCTGCAAATTAATGAGAGTTAATTGACAAGTAGTTGCAAAGTTACTTGTATCTAAAGTGGACTGTCGAAATAAAGTGTAACCCATTATTTTTCATCTATCATACAAAGGAACCACTGAGAATCTTACCAATGAATAAATGATCAATGTGCTCTTCATTTTCATCCTCATAGCTCTCCTTTTTCAGTTTGCTGAAATCCAACTCGATTTCCACGCCATCGGCTTTGAAAACACCACGCAGATCTTCGGGTTCCTGTGGCTCCTGCTCGCTCTTGTCTTCTCCCTCCTCGACCCTGCTCTTCTTGTGGTCCTCCAAACCCAGATCTTCTTCTGTTACACGCCGTTTGCTGCTGGTAGTCACCTCATCTGTCTGCTCAGTCTCAATGCTGAAACAACAGAAACAAAGGTTCTGTTTGTGCCTAAAACCTGCTGATGGGTGATGATGATGTGTTCAACAATGGTTCCACACTGGCCTCAGTAAACCATTTCTACATGTACCTTAGTCATGCCAGAAAAAGGAATTGGAAGCATACAGTTCTTCAGAAAGTAGCGGGATTGTGGGTAAGATCCAAGTATGTCATTAATGGAATAACTGGATCAGCCAAACCCATCAATTATATTTGGTCATGTGGTGAATGACATGGAAACCCTGTCAGATTCACAACTTACCTTTGCACTGAGTTCTCAATTGGTTTAGGAGGCTCTGAATCAGTAATGTCAGGTTCTGCAGGAGCTTCAGTAATTGTCTGGTCCTTCGTACGCTCTACCTCCTGATCTTTGAGTACGTCTGTGGTCTTCAGGGGTATCGCCTTAGTGTCTTCTTCTGCTGAAGTTGGTGTTTTCGCTTGAAACTCCTCTGTATTTGGCTCTGCGTCTTTCATCACGTCTTCTTTCAGCTCAAAAATGACCTCTTTCTCTTCTTTCGAGTTCTTCTCTTGCTCGGGCTCAAGCGTCTTGGCTTCCTCCAGGATGAGGTCCTGCTGAATTGGAGCAACCAAGCCATCTTCTGGTTTCTGCACACCTTCTTCCAGCTTTTGGGATGCTTCAGAGCATTCAGCATTTTCTTGATTTAGTTTCTGAACCTCCTCAAGCAACAGTGTCTGCTTTTTCAAAGTGACTGTATCTACTGCAATACAAACATAATAAAGAAAATACTAGATATGAATGGAAAGCATTTCAATGTATTGTTTGGACTGCACACACAAATATTAAAAATGAGTGGCTTATGTGATTCAAATGATATTTAATCAAATACATGTCATTAGGTTTTTAAAAACCATTGTTTGGATTGTGTTTAATGTGAGTGTTACATTTCAATTGCATTTTGTTTTCTGCTGTATTTACCAGTTGAATCGGGTGGTTTCTTCTTCTTCTGTGCTTTGAGGCCTTTGAGGCTCAGGCGAAACTTCCCATCTTTAACTTTGGGATCTTTTAGCTTTGGAACAAAAAGAAAACATAGCACAGATAAAACAATGAAAGAAGCAGTCTGAAGTGGGAGATGATATTTCTTTTCCTGAACAAATTGGACTCAAAAACTGTAATATGTGAAGTGTATTTGTGCAATTCTTCCAGGGTCGCTAACTGTAACATCACAATTCTTGTAAAATGCATGCCCTCATGGTTCATCAACCTATAAAATTAGCATAATGGAAATGTTTTGATCCAAGATGTTTGAGCTTGTAAGACTTGGGCCCATGTCCCAGAACTTTAGTTAAGGTAGTTTCCTGTTACGGACACAGTATGAGTTGGATGGGTGGTCAGGAAGCATGGTTAGTCTGGGAATAGTTGTGAAAGTGCATGAAAGTGCTGGTCTTCATTTGATTGCCATATGAAATACAAATAAGGCAGATGAATGCATAAATGACATGGTTCCTCTAATCTTGCATCATTAGCTGAAGTCTTGCCCTTACATAGCCCGGTGGATCTACAATAACACAACCCATGTTGAAGGGCAAACAGTTGGGGGTGGGGGAGTAATGCCAGATTCCAGCTGAAACTATAGCCCAACACATAATCCCAGTTGACTGCATCTATTTCTTTTTTCCAAGTCAATGTTTTCCTTTCCAATCATGATAATGCCATCAAGGAAGACCAATTTAGTCATGAAAATCAATCTAACTTCAGTGACTGTGAGTGTCGACCTTTTGACGACCCTCAAATTGGCAAAGTTTCCATGTAATGAATGGAAAGGTTTAAATCATAACATTGTTTCTGTCTTCACAAAGTGCCAGTACACTGTTTCACCTGCTTGTACATACTCTGATGGTCAAACATCTAATCGTCCATCTGGAGTTTTAACTCACCTTAATAGTGACGGGATGGTTGTTATCTGAGGCCAAGCATTTGGTAATAAGTTTGATTTTACTGTCCTTGGACCTGAGGGCCAAAGTTGATTTGCTTTTTCGAGAAGCTGGCCCTTTGAACATAATATCCATGATTTTGGATGTTTTCACAGTTTCTCCAATAAAGCTGACCGCCTGTTGAATGCTCATCACCAGTCTTTCCATTCCCTCCAGCTTTTGGGTCTGCTGCTCCGAGCGCTGATTTACTGCCAACATGATGCTGTTCATTTCTTGGCACATCTCCTTCATCTCATGGGCTGGTCCTGTACGGATAACTGGAGGAAAATGGATCTCCTCCTTTTCCACTTTCAGAGTTTCGACGTCTTTCTCAATCCAATCGATGTCCTGAGACATGCCATCGAGTCGGCTGAGCACTTTTTCCTGGATGCTTATGAGCTTGTCCATTTTGCTGCTCAAGGAATCCATCCTGACCTGGAGCAGGTCGATACCTGTGCTGGAGTTAGCAGAACTCATGGTCTCAACTAAAACCAACTAGACTTGTGCACAAACTAACAGAGATTCACTTGCAGGGGATGTAGCTGGATATTCAACAAAGCATCGATAATCCAACAATAAGCCAAGCGGAAAACTCATACGAGGCCGAAGCCGAACGAAAACAAGACATTTTAAATCCCTTAATAACAAGCTGATCCGTCCATCTCTTCCTCTCCATTGAACACTCTATGGACCTCAACAAAGTGGAGGTCACACTAAGAATGGAATGAGCCGGTCACAGTAAATGTAACTGGTATGGGGGGTTTTACGTCAGCGGGTCCCAGGGAGGGGCTATGTTTGGCTCAGGAATTGCTGTGTGATATCTGAGAAGCTTTGAGTGTTAAAGCCATGTCAGATGCCTCCCTACCAGGTGTCAAAGGGGCCCCGGAGACACACGGTTTCCAGAAAGGGCTGCTCAGAAAATGAATGGAAAGAAACTTGAGTGCTGACTTCTTTTTCACCTTGAGAGGTTCGATCAGAGACGTCATGTTTTTTAAGGTTTCACATGGATGGAACTTGCCAGGAATCCAATGGCTCAAATTCAGAAGGAAAGAAGCCAGGACTTGGTGGAGCCAAGAGCATATGAAGAGGTCAGTTAAGCAACGATGGGAAAATTGAAGAAAAATACAGAGCCCCCATGGCGACAAGGTGATGGAACAAAAATTTGAGAAGAGAGGGAAAATGCTTTTGCGTTTTAGTATTGTGTTCCCCTGAAACTTTGCATTCTCTTACCAAAACACCGCCTTCACTTGCAAAACATTTGTGCTCTTTTACAAAAGCATTGTGTTGCCCCTAAGAAATGTTTTGTTCTCACACAAAACATTTACGTTCTCTCTGAAAACTTATAAGCTCTCTTGCAAAAGTTTCCCTGAGAAACTTTGCATTCTCTTTTACATCGTGTTCCCCCAAGAAATAGTGCATTCTTTTACAAAGCATTTGCATTCTTCTGGAAAACATTGCATTCGCTCTCAAAACATTTGTGCTTTCTCGCAAAAGTATGCAAAAATGTTCTATTCTTTCACAGAAAAATTGTATTCGGCAGAGAAATTTTGCATTCTTTTAAAAAAAGTATTGCGTTCCACCACAAAATTTTGCATGCTTTAGTGAAAGTATTACATTCCCCCCGAGAAATTCTGCGTGCTTTCTGAAAACATTTGTGTTCTCCTGAAAAACACCGCATTTGCTCTGTCACGAAAGTATTGCATGTCCAGATCAATTTTATGTTATTTCAAAAATGTATTGCATTTTTCACAAAGCATTTGTGTTTTCCTGAAAAACGCTGCATTCTCTCTCAAAACATTTGCGCTCTTTCCCGAAAGTATTGCATTCTCTCACAAAAGAATTGCATTCCTCAGAGGAATCTCTGGGAGATTCCTCTCAAGAAACTTTGCATTCTTTCTCAAAACATTTGCATTTTCCTGAAAAACGCTGCATTTGCTCTTTCACAAAAGTTTTGCATTCCCTGAGAATTTTTGTCGTCTTTCACAAAAGTATTGTGTTCCCCTAAGAAATTTTGCATTCTTTTTCAACATTTTTACGTTTTCCTGAAAAACACTGCATTTGCTGTTTCACAAAAGTTCTGCATTACTCTGAGAAATTTTGCATTCTTTCACAAAAGTTTTGCTTTCTCCCAATAAATGTTGCGTTCTTTCACAAAGCATTTGCATTTGCAAAACACTGCATTCTGTCTCAAAAAATTTTGTACTCTTACCCAAAAGTATTGCATTCATTCTTTTACAAAAGAACAGCATTCCTCTGATAAACTTAAAAGTATTACGTTCTTTCTTAAAACTTTTGCGTTTTCCTGAAAAGCGCAGAATTCGCTCTCTCGTGAAAGTTGTTCTCATTATCTGAATATTACATCTTTCACAAAGCATTGCATTCTCCCAAGAAATTTTGCATTCTTTCTCAAAACATTTGCGTTCTTCTGAAAAACACCGAATTCGCTGTCTCACGAAAGTATTGTATTCCTCAAAGAAATTTTGTGTTTTCTTACAAAACATTTCCGTTCTCTCACAGAAGTACTGCATTCTCCCAAAAAATGTTACATTCTTTCTCAAAACATTTGCGTTCTCCTGAAAATATGTTGCATTCTCTCTAAACATTTGCACTTTCTCCCAAAAGTATTGCATTCATTCTCTCATAAAAGAATCGCATTCCTCCAAGAAACTTCATGCTGTCTTGCAGTATTGTGTTACCCCAAGAAATCTTGCACTTTCACAAAACATTGGTGTTCTCTTGCACAAGTATTGCTCACAAAACCACTGAAATGACAAATGAAAAATGGAATTTGAATAAAATGTCCCTCCCACCACCATGTGGTTCAATGAATTTTATTTTATTAAATTTTTATTTTATTTTTTTTATTTATTTATTTATTACCATCACCATGCCCTTTTTAGGGGTTCCAAACGAAACGGCCTAGTCTGGGGCTGTTTTTATTAATAAATAAGCTAATGTTTCCTCTGATGTACAAACAGCCTGGCGGATGATGGCACACTACTACTGGAAAACTTTTGACCTCCCTTAACTGAAACTAGAGCCAGTGTGAGTGTTCTGACTGACTCACCCCCTGCAGTCCTCTGAAAATGCTTACTCATTCACAGATAAGACAGTTACAGATCAATTTTAACTTAGAGGATGAAATATGAATCCCCCCTTCACCCTTGCCACCTCTTCCCTATAAAACAGGTCACTTGACCTAGTTGAGATCCCCATAAATAAATGATTTTTGAGTTCACAGTCATAATGTTGTTCTTGAAAGATATCAAATATCGTCTTAAATGACATATTTTTCAGATGTAGTTTTGTCATGCTGTAAACCAAAACGTCTTCTCCCAGAATAGCATTAGAAACACACTCAGCGACGCTACTCCAACACCACAGGCATCATCTCATAATCACAGGCATAATTTGACATAGATGCCGCCAGTGAAGAGATGTTTTACACTGTGTTTACTTGCGATTCAGTAAAGAAAATGGAAAATGAAAAGAAAATGCGCATTGGCCATTTACAGGTCTGTTGACAAGCGTCAAGAGAAAGAGACTTCTGTTGTTTATTTTCACAATGGACATCTGGCACTTGACGGTGCTGTGAAAAGTGGGACCTCATTTACATCAGGGTGTGCATCACCTGTCCCGGGACACCAACAGATGACAGAGTAGAAATGCAGATGGCGGTCATTCCATGTTGTCTCAGATAAAATAGATACTCTGTGACAAGACAGCACAAATGTGCTCAGGGACACCTCAAGAAATCAAAACGCAATCAACAGACACAAAAATTAGTCTATTTATGCATCCTTGCACAGAAACATGAGCATACTACCATTGAACTTTCTCATTACAGTAATGTTTTACATTATTGACTTCAATAACGATTATGATAATCGCATACAAAATAAAAGTTTGAGTTTGCCTAATATATGTGTGTGTACTGTGTGTAATTATTATGTATATATATATATATATATATATATATATATATATATATATATATATAAATCCAAACACATTCATGTATATATTAAGGAAAAATGTACATGTTTTTATTATAATTTTTATAGAATTTCCATTATATATATATATATATATATATATATATTGTACGTAAATAGCATATTTCTTTTAAATATATACATTAATTTGTGTGTATTAATTATATATACATAATAATTAAACACAGTACACACACATACATTAAGCAAACTCAAACTTTTATTTTGTATGCGATTAATTGCAATTAATTGTTTGACAGCCCTACAATAAAGACTATCTTTATTTAATTAATTCTTTCTGTCTTATTTTTATTTAAAAGCTTTAATATTATTATTTATTATTTTATAGCAGAAGGCTAATATAATTATAATTTTAAATAATATAATTTTACTAATTCAGTTATAAAAGTTACATCATATATTCAAGAATTAGAACATATATTACTGACGTCAGGGTACAAAGTGTGTGTCCAGTCCGAGTTTGACTGACAGCAAAGTATTTGATATGTCAGTCCATCAGCATATCCAAGAAAAACACATCAGCTCTCTTAGCCAGAGTATAAATTCGGACCGTCAAAGTAACACAAAACGCCAGAGGAGGCCCATACCATTTCGAGACAACAAAACCGTGCGTCTGAGGAGTAAACAGGAGCTAGCAGAAGGGTTTCTCTTGGTTTTATATTACTAGCAGTTTACAATGAAACTTGATAGACGGTAGGTAACGCAGCCATACCGAGAATTAGGCCAAGTTTTACTGGACCCTGCTGCGATGAGCAAGTGTCGAACACGTGGAAAAGAAGCTGCAGAGCTGGCCAAGCAGACATACACGGCATTCAGACCATTCATGAGCTGATATGAAAGCTAAATAACACGTGTTGTGCCGTAACGAATACGCAACTGGAGATTGAGGCATAATGTGTCATCTCTTAGAGAAGGTGGGGTAAAGGTTTTGAGGCCAGAACTCGTTCAACGCACGGCCTGAAGTCCCCAATCAGGTCCGAGTACGAATTGTTCTTTTGGCAAGATGAAAAGTTGAAGTTGAGTAAATAGATACACACAAGAGAGCAATCGCTACAGGATGACGGAAGCACATGAAGACCCTGTGATGGGGAAAAAAAACACAACTCAATGGAAACAGGTGATATAAATGCTAAATGTCTTTCTGAAAACCTGATTAAAACCACTCCTAAAGGAACAGTTCACCCACATGAAAATTTGCTGAAAATGTGCATCTCAGTCTCAGTTTGTTTCTTTATTAGATTTGGAGAATTGTAGCATTGCATCACTGTCTCACCAGTGAATCATCTGTAGTGAATGGGTGCCGTCCAAACAGCTGATAAAAACATCACAATAATCCACAAGAAATCCACTCCAGTCCATCAGTCATTCTGACGGCACCCATTCACTGCAGAGGATTCACTGGTGAGCAAGTGATGCAATGCTGAGTGTTATTGTACTGATTATACACTAACTACACAATACAACACGATTTACAGTATATGTTCAATAAAAACATCCAAAGTATTCCAAGACAGGTGTATTTTTTCATGTGACAACAATGTGCATGTTGCATCAGAGTGGACATACACAGACAGAGAGGAGCAGCTCGTATGTTGTTTATAAGATCTGATTTATGAATTACAAAGAGTTCCAAAGACAGCCAGAGATGGACACATATAAACACAGGGTGTGAGCGAGTGCAGTCTGACATCGGGAGACCTATTAAGCAGGGGAACCTTGATGACCCCTTATGTCCAGCCAGAACAGTCTGTCCCAGGACATTTGGGGGTGGTTTGTGACCCCCTGGACCACAGTGCCAGTATCATTTCACCTGAGCACCAGCCAAATTTCCAGTGACGGAACAGAGATGCGACACGTGCCGAGGCTGTGTAACATAAGAGTCGTGAGCAGCGTCGGTGTGACGCTCTGACGCTCATGTGGATACAGTACACGTTCAACCTCTGTTATGCTTGTATTGTGAAAGAATTAATGTGTGAAGAAAAATAAGGCGAGATAAATAGTTTTTGCATGTCGTCACATCCTTTGAATTGCCCTGGTGTTAAATAGCCTGAGCTAATGTTGACTTTTACGGCCTTGGCACGTTTGTGCCGTCCTGATCTGGAGTGGACTCTACAGCTGAAAATATTTGGATGAAAACACCCCAAGATTTGATGAACAGCTAATGTAGGAATCACAAACAGCTTGTAACTGCATTGCACTATAAACAGTATGTAAAGATTATGAATATAATCAGTTTATTGCTGCAACTTTTTTTTATATTGGTTTAATTTTTTTTTTATTTCTAAAGGTTTACTAAAACTTTATCTAACCAAAATCTGAAACGGATGCAACCACAAATTAAACAACAAAATTTGATGCATTTATGCACAGTAACCTACACACAAATGCATAAATACGGACATAAATGAAGAGTGAAATGTGTGTAGTCAGCGACTGGTTGATTCTGTGGAAGCTTATCATAGCAGCCGTGTAAGTGGCAACAAAACTGTTTCCCGGTGGGCTAATAAAAACCTGTGTACTGTGACTCCTGGAAACTGCATATTACTAGCTCTTGCCATTTTTATTCGTTGATTTAAATTCCAAGTAAATCCCTGAAAAAAATGTCATTCAAAAACATGAAGCAAATATGCTAAAATTCATTACTTTACCAGTTTCTACGTAGATAGCCAGCTATTTGAATAAGTCCACCTCTGAGCCATATAAAGATATAATCATGTGTCTTGTGTGAACATGCCCCAGTGGAAGAGAAGAGAGGGGTGGGGTGAGCAGTAGCTCATTATCGTTTAAAGAGACATGCACCGAAACAATCCGCTGTGAACAGAGCTGTTTTTGACAAGGTAAAAAGGTGATTCTTTTCTACGATCATTGAGGAACTTTAACCAAAGTATGTTACAGACATTTCGTGAAGACCCTAAATAATCATACCATGCCATGTATTCGGTAATGCGATATATCATGATAATAAATATGCACAATATTGTTATCGTAGGAACACCAAAATACTGTGAAAAATTATTTATAATAATTTCTTCAGATTTTTTTGAATGTATTTGAAAATTTATTTTTCCATCAAATAGTTAAAATGCACAACACCACTGTATGCTGCATCACAGACGCATGCACACTCTGATGTAAACAAGCCCAACACGGATGAGAGGTGCATGGCGCAACAAGTAAAAGAGACGTGCTGAATGAAAGTGCATATTCACTGTCTGACAGTAGATGGCACTAATAGAACAGCAGAAATGCAGCTGTTACCCTGGTAACCCTTGTAAACAAAGCAGCTGAGCTACTTTCTGTTTCTGAACAAGATTTGCATGATTTAAACAGCCATCCAAATTTTTGTATTTTGCATTGGTGTATTTTCACAAGTGCTTAAAAAGGTATTTATTTTCAAACTTAAAAAAAAAATTTATCTGGACTACAACATGCCCTAGATATTGTCTAAAAATGTTTTGAATCTTTATTGTTCAGTCAGACTTTGCATTAAAGGTCCACTGAAATACGCAGCGTTATACTATGTGTTTACATAATTTCAACTCAAAGGGAGGACAGGACAAATCAAGCAGTCCCACCCTCTTTTTTTAAAATAGCCAATAGCATTTAATTTATATCACAGCTTGGGCTGGAGCCGTTGAGTTTAGTAAAGCTGCATTTGACACTATATTATAGCCACAATCTCATCCATATCGCTATAAATTACAGCATTCTGTGTAAAATTCAATTGGGTCCGATACATTTTGTGGTCTGTGCCAGTTCGCACATGATCCGCTCTGTGCAATCGTATCTCTGGACCAGAGCAGATTGTGCGCGCTCTGGCGGTTCGCATGACACAGCGTGAAATCAAACTTCATTTGCCTCAGTGGAAAGCATATTTACACTGTCTGAATTGTTTGCTATCCCCCACATAGTGCACTACAAATTCTGTGAACAAGTTACCAGTTTCAGCTGGAGCTTTAGTGTCTATTTATAGTTTAGGGGGAGGGGCGCTTCGGATTCTAGAGAGCATTTGATTGGACAGAAAGTTTGATGAGAAGCTGACGTGCAGTGTGATGTCATCAAAATTGTTAATCCATATTGGCGGAAGAGACTTTAAGTTTTGAATGCCTATATATTTTACAAATTTTGTCATTGTTTTGGAGCACTAGCTTATAGATAACCTTAAGGCTAACATATTCATACTAAAAGCCGAAATTTTATTTTGATAATATTAACTAATGTTAACTAATGGAGCCTTAAAGTCCCAGACAACATTAGTTAATTCATTATTTAACATAAACTGCCTTTTGAAAATTTCTTCTAAACATTTATTAATTTGTTAATTTCAACATTTAATAACGTTGTTAAAATTACAACACTTTTTTGCAACTAAACTTCAATATCGTGATAACACCATGTACCATGATAAAAACTTTAGCAATGATCATGATTTAGCAATGAAAGTTTGATACCGTCACATGCCTAATACCAATTTGCAGAAAATGGCTATCCGATATCCCCTTTAATCATGAACTCACTTCTTTTTGATTGGTTTCTCATGAAACAAGACTGCTTATTTTATGTAATTTTGCTTCTGAAGTCAATGTGTCTTGAATTAAGAATCTTTAGACAGTTGCACTAAAAAAAACAAGTCAAAAATTACTGGGGAAAAATAATGCTTTTTTGCAGTGTGATCAGTAAAAATCCATATTATGGTGGTTGGAAGTAGAGGTATACAAGCTATAACCTTTTCTTTTATTTATTTATTTATTATCATTAGCTATGTAGTGTGTTCCATTCAGTTTATTCCTTACATTTTCTTTACTTGGTCTTTAAAAGTCTTACATTTACTGTCATAAAACCTGCAAAAATGTAAAATCCCCTTTGTTCACCATAAATACTGTGGAATATTGCAACTGTGGTTCTGTAAATGCATATATCGGGTGATGGATGGTGCATCTGTTTGTGAGCATCAGACTATTTCAAACCCAGCCTCATGACAAACATATGGGCCGCTCATCTCATTCATCTGAGGTGCAGACAGGAAACATACCGACTGTGTGGCGGCACTGAATCACCTGACACTTTAATAATAGATACAAAGAGCATAGTTCAGCCTAACTTTGGGAGATAAAAAAATACGAATGCATTTGCAAAGCAAGCTAATTATGGCAACAAAATTAACTCAAAAACTCAAGTAGGCAGAGAAAGTAACCACTAACTGTTTACTGATTGGGCCTGATGTTGAGTGATGACTGTGCATGACATGAAGGCGCTAATAAATGGACTATCAGATACTCAGATTCCAAGGATCATTGGATTATACGTGATTCCAGATCATAGTCATATGAAATAAGATACTATTTAAACCTCAGCACATGGCATTTGTCAGCATGTTGTGAAGTCTTAAAGCTGCTGACAGCGCCAGGTGCTGACAACGTCTTTACATCACAGCTGATCGATCTGTGAAACAGGTGAATGAGTTTGTGACTATTATGCATCAGGTTTGATAAATTGACATGCAGTGTTACATCACTTTAGTGTGCACTGCCAAACGCTTACATTGTTTCCATAGGCACTTGGTATTTTTAAATATAGCACAGCATCAGTTAGAACGTCAGAAGTATGTTTTGTGTTAACATTTGTTATAAACAAATGTTGTATAAATTGCTTATAAACGAAAAAAAATGAAATGAATTGAATTGCATGCATTAAAAATGCATAAAAATTTCTTATTTACCACTCAGTTATCAAAGCATCACACAGAACAGGCATGATGCGATGCACAATGTTATGAACTTTTTAAAGGAGCAAACCAACTGCAAACTTGAGCAATCATTGAATTTGTAACAATACAGTTGTCAGGTTGAATTCTCATGATTCTTAAGCAGCTGCAAATGCCTCAGATTGTACATTTTTCTAATTGCTTCCATATTACCACAGATTGAGGGTATAAAATTCTTACCACCTTCCAGCTTTCATGGTTTCATCAGTGGTAAAAACAACATTTACCTGTTCACTGGGTGAAGCAGAGGATCTGGATTTCCTCCGGTATGAGAGTAAGTCCCAGATTATGTGCCATAGATACGATGCCATAAGACACACGCTTCCTACAATCCAAACGTATCTGCCCTTGAACAAGCAGTCCATTGTCAGTGACTACTTATTTCTTCTCTAGGACTGTTATAGCAAACTCAGTGCACAGAATGTGGCTTTCGCAATGTGTTTCACACGTCTTTGCATTTTCAAGCCCCCTCCTTTTGTGACCACTAGAAGGACCAAAAGGACGAACCTATCTGTCTCCAGCAAAGAGGGAGCGACAGGTGCAGAGATAAGGTTGAATGGGCTGCTCTCCTTTCACTCACTCACCATCCTTGTGATCGCTAAACTGTTATGCAATGAGCTCATGCCTGACAAGGCAGCCAGTTTCCCTCCACTTCATATGCCAATACTATTGCTAAAGAGGCTATATGTATGTATTAATCACTTTTTATTGCCAATGTGTGAACAGCTTATAGCGAAATATACAAAAAACATGACCTTCCCCAACTTCCCAGGTTGCTTATGAATGACTGTAGGCTGATTTTTACATGAAGCACTCTAATGCGTATTCTTAAACTAATGTTTATGTTCAGGTTAATGCCAAAAGTGCTATTTTGTACTGTAATGTAAATTAATTGCAAAAACTTGCTATATGTAAAATGTGTTTCACCTGAAAATTACATCAGAGATGACCTACAGCTAATGAGAGAGCAAGATAAACGACAGGAAAATTTGGGTGGGAGGAGTCATAGTCTTACATCATTTCCTGTATCACTTCTCGCATGCATTTTGTAAATGCGACAGAGTTGTCGGGGATTCTTTCTAGTAAAATACTGTGTAATGTGACGCCCAGTCACAGAATATGTTGTGTAATGTGCAACAGCAACTTCATGATACCCAAAACAGTCGTGTAGTGCATGTGAAAGGAAGAGCGATTTAATGACTGTGAAAATTGTGTAGTGTATACCTGGCATAACGTTCAGTCATTACCATCCTACTTAGCCAAGAAAATGTAATGACTCTAGTGAGTGCATGGCGATGACATTAAGTTCAAAGGAAGCGGCCGATCTCCTGGATCTTATTTTACATCTATCCATTTGTTTGCAAGCAATATCCTTGTGAGACGCTGACAGACACACTGAAGAGTGAGAAAAAGCCCTTCAAAATGAATGGGGGCTACAGACACTATGTCTTCCAGGAGGCCAAACTTAAAGTGGACGTGGTGGAACAGAGAGATTTGAAAAGGAGGAAGTACATTCAGTAACAGTGTGGAAGTGGGTGTTGGTGATGTTGAGGATTCCTGCTGAGTAATGGAGGTAGAGGATGAAGCTGGAGTGAAAGAACAGCAAAGTTCCTGAACTTTCTTAAGGTTAATGTTGAAGGTTAATTTGTACTCGGAAGACGGAAATTCCGAGTTCTCAGTAGGAAATTTTAACTTTAATGCAACTAAGGTATGACATCATTACAAGCTCTGACATTCAACTTATGAGGTAAATAAGTATTGTTAAGTAAGTATTGTGCCAGTAAATATGCATTCACGGATGGACATAGATGCGGACAGGCAAAGTGAGGAATAACATATCTACTGTACAGATAAACGACAATGGCGGCAATGAGCATTAGATCACCAGCATTGGTGGGCAACAGAGGTATGAACACACAAATAGGATTATGTACCAGAATGCCAGAACAATCAAGGCAGGATGTCCTGTCCAACTGTTACCACTTTGTTTATGTAAACGGGGAATCATCTCAATTAACACCGGTCAAGCATGGAGTGCCAGAAGGATCTGTCTTAGGCCCTCTGCTATTTTCAATAAACATATTGCCCCTTGAGTAATATTATTTGAAAATGCGGGATTAGTTTCCATTGTTGTGCTGATTATGCTCAACTATACAGTACATTTCAACAAGACCAGATGAAACTTCTAAATTATCTAAGCTAACAGAGTGTGTTAAAGATATAAAAGTTTGGATGACCAATAATTTTCTTCTATTAAATT
The DNA here is from genome assembly GCA_012976165.1 of Labeo catla. Classification (NCBI taxonomy): domain Eukaryota; kingdom Metazoa; phylum Chordata; class Actinopteri; order Cypriniformes; family Cyprinidae; genus Labeo; species Labeo catla. Next base: position 614,385 of record VONZ01000309.1, read on the forward strand.
TGCTTAACACAGAAATATTATTTATTGGAGCAAAAATTAAGTCTAGAAAGATGTAGTGTAACTTCCTCTACAGTCAAAAACTTGTCTTTTGATCATATTTCACATGTTACAAAAACAGTATTCTTCCATCTTAGAAACTTTGCCAAGCTACGGAACATGCAACATGTTTCTGACGCAGAAAAGCTAGTTCATGCATTCACGATCTCTAGACTGGACTATTGTAATGCACTGCTACATGGTTCTCCTGCATCTTCAATAAACAAGCAACAGGTAGTCCATAAATGCAGCTGCTAGAGTTTTTACCAGGTCAAGGAAATATGATCATATTACCCAAATTTTACAATCTCTGGCTACCTATTAAGTACCATATCAGTTACAAAATACGGCTACTCCTGCTTACCTAATCAGTCTTATAAAACTGATAGTTCCGTCCTTGATTCTGATTGGTTGAGCTAAGCTGTTGTAAATTACTCTACAAACAAACACCTACAGACCTTTTTCCTGAGAAAACGATGAGTGCCGCCATTACGAATTCTAACATCCGATTGGATGCTCTTCTGTTCCGGTCTCCATAGGAACCCATTCAAATAGCGCCCATTTGTTTTTAATGTTTCTAACGTCGGCAGCTTCGTGTCATCTACACACTCATTAAACTTAGAGGAGTGAGGCACTGACAAATGACGGTCATTGTGACATTGCAAAGTAATGGCGCTATGGAGCCATGTGCTTTTTAAAAACATTTTAATAGGTTTAACATTAGATTATGTAAAATATATGCTAATTTGATTAGAAACACTGGAGACCGAAAAAGCGAAGCATCCTTCCAGTTAAGAGTCAGGCATGACTTCCGCGTTCAGGAAAAACGTCTACTTTGTCGCAACCACAAGCGTTTCTGAGGAACTACATTGTTTTTATTAATATCATTAGACTTTATTTGCTCTGTTTTATTTTGTAAAACCTTATTACGTATATGGAATAACCATTTTATAAAAGCAATAAGCCCTGTGAAGCCGTAGTAAAGGAGGCAGAACTTTTTCGCATTTGGCACCCAAACTCTGGAACAGCCTTCCTGATGACCTTTGGGGTTCAGACACACTCTCTCTGTTTAAATCTAGATTAAAGACACATCTCTTTATCCAATCATTCACATATTGTATCTCATTACCTTGTATTTCAGATATATCAAATGCATATGAATCAGCTATGCTATTTTTTGTCCTTCTGCGTTTCTGTTTCTGCCACAGGATAGGAATCCTAAGGTAACTAGGCATTACACAAGCTTAAGTCTATCCAGCCTTATATAAAGACTTGAGATGACCCAGCACCTGAGAAGAAATGCCAACCCCTCCGAGGACCTTAGATAACACCAACCATAAACTAATATACAAAATTACCCAATTTTCCTTACATTCCTATAAGTTTGAACACAACATATAATCACTACTGTTAATAGCTTACACCCTTTGTTTGAAATACATCGTTCCTGTGTAATAATTGCGTTTCACCATGCATTTTTTTTTTTATTTTAACTTGTAACATTTATGTACAAACCAGTTTAAGCTACTTTATTATTTTATTACTCATCAATCTATTTATATATATATATATATATATATATATATATATATATATATATATATATATATATATATATATATATATATATATATATATATATATATATGCTAAATTTTAACTAGTTATTTATTATTATTTAAAACAAGTATTTAAAAAACAAGTTAAGTTTAATTTAAAATGAATAAATGTGAAATACTCTCACAACCCTTTGTTTTACTGGTCAGATGCATGAGAGCTGGAATCAATTAAAAACTTAGGAACAACAGAAATACACAATCTGGCCCTGTAGATGTGCAGTCAACAGATTTACAATAAAAGACCAAGTCATGAGAGAATTAATGCAATCTACAATGCTTCTCTTATTACCATTGCAATTTCTTTAATACCTGTGTTGTTATCAGTCTTTATGAATGAATGAATGAATCAGTCAATCAATCAATCAATCAATACACTTATGAATGGCTGACTTCCATGTATTCACTTTTAGCCTTATGTGCTTTATGCGAGTCTGTAGTCATTCACATGGCACAACCCCTCCACTAGATGGCAGTAGTCTACCATGTTTAATCACTGTGGAACCAAGGTTTGAGAGAGAGACTTCAAACTACACCCATACATGCCCATTTATGGATTGTCAGATGCTGTAATCAGAAACTAAAGCTAAACATAAGCTTTAAACGGGCAACCTTGACAATAATAGTGCCATGCTTTAACAGTTGAGCTCCAGGAATACAAGGCATGACTGGCATGGGATTTAAAAGCTTAGATCACATGCAAATAATATGTATTTGATCTTTGTTAGTGGTAAGCAGTCTTTGTCTATGTGTGTGTGCACTTGTTGTATTTCTACCTGTTTGCCCTCATGCTCCATATGTTTCAGCTCCCAGAAGCAGCGCATGGTCTCGACCCTCTCCAGATAGTGGAAAAAGGCCAGTTTGCCCAGAATGATGCTTCCAGAGCACTGCTGCACAGCTTTGAGTCTGGCCTTTTTGACTCGAGGAGATTCATCTGGAGTCTCTGTGTTTCTGAGCAGCGTCACATCAAGCTCTGGCCTTTCATGGCTTACTTTCTTTTCACAGCTATATGTGTAAATTAAAAAGTGAAATGAATTAGTACATCAATAAAATTATGCATCAGAAAGCAAATGTTTAGTTGATAACAACCTGATCTGATAATAAACAGCACTTAATATCATACAAAGAAAACTGTGAAAACATTAATTTATTAGACCCAAATTTCTGAATTTAATATAAACCATTACACTTTCCTTTATACCCACCAAGGCTAACAAATATGAAAATAAACCATGGTTAATTTTCATAAGGGCTCCATGAAAAAGACAGCCATGCAGAACTTCAGAAGTTCATAAGCTTATGGTTAGCATGAAAATATGCTAACCGTTTAAAAACTGAGAATTTGCCATTAAATTTTCCATTAAAAAAAAATAAGAATTTAAACTTTATTTCTCAAAAGTTAATATTTAATTGTGAGATCTGACACAGCATACACATAAAAATACAAGTACATTAAGGAAGAATATTAAACAAATTCTAAATGTTACTATAGCTTTCTTGTTAACAGAACTATTTAAATAAAAAATAAAACTTCAGTTCTTGTTCGAAGATGTTAAGTGGGGTTTACATTTAATATATTTGCATTTATGGACATAAAACTTCTTTCCCATTAATAACAGGAGGTTTATACAAAAACTCTTATCTTAAGATTAAAACCCAGAAAAACCCATGAAACCTTTATGTTCATAACCAAAAAAAAAAAAAGAAAAAAAAAAACATTTTGGACAACCAAAGCATTAACATTATTCTAAAAGGACTGAACAAAAAGACACTCCCAAAACAAATGAGCTACAGTTTCAGAAGAAATTTCACAGAAAGAACAAGATGTAGTCTATCAGTGTCACTTTTAAATTTCTGCAAAAACTGCTTAACAGGGTAAAACCTGTGAATCATTTTATAGAATATTTCTTTAACTTTATTTGTTAGGAAAAAATTCTGGGGGAGTGACCAAACATATGCCCATTTAATATCATCAAAAAAATGTTCCAGTTGGTTGCAAGCTAGATACGTTCAATTAAGTAAAAATAACCGACTCAATAGCGTCAGTTCTTCCGGGAATGGGAATATATTGTTTGAACTTTACATTTTTGATTCATTTAAAGTAATCGGTTCATAAGAATCATCCATAATGAATCGATGTACACTCTCTCTGTCTGTTTCTCGCTGTAGTTTCGCTAATAAACAAGTAGAACAGGAATCTCTGTCAGGATATGTTAGTGGCCCAAATGAAAGTCTGACTGATTTAGAAAGCTACTGGCTACTGCGAACTAGGTTCGAAGTTCACGTGGAAGTTCACAACTTTGCTGTCAGTAAAGAATATCGCGAGACGAGATTACATTCTCCCGCGTCATAAGCTGTAGGAAGAGTGCTCCTTTTCTACATGTGGATAAATGTCAGTATAAATTTAGTGAATAAACACGGGAATTCAGTGTGACAATGGCGGAGAATGCGTCAGATAGTACCGTAAAGTGTCCGGTTTGCGCGGGTGACTTTGAAACGGGCAGAATTAACGCGCACTTGGATGAGTGTTTACAGAGCAGTGATGCTCAGCATGAACCATCTGGACCTCCATCCAAAAAAGCCCGCACTAACACCACTGACACCCGTCCTCCAGCTGCAGTATTCTCCGTGTTTCAAACCAGATCTAAAGCCACCGATCAGAAACAGAAGCCCGAATCAGCGGTCACATGTAAAGACAGTCCAGAAGCCTCCAGTCCAGGCGTGAGAGTGATGGGGAAACCGGAGTGTCCAGATGGACCAGCAGCATCTGACGCATCTTCACCAAGAGCGTTAAGGCTGAATAATGACAAACCCTTGGCAGAACTCTTGAGACCCAGCACTCTGGAGGAGTATTTCGGACAGAATAAACTGATCGGAGAGCAGACCCTGCTGAGATCCCTTCTGCAGACACAGGAGATCCCCTCTCTGATACTTTGGGGGCCACCAGGCTGTGGAAAGGTCTCTGGTTTGTAGTTAATTATCTCATCTGCAACAGATACCTTCAAGCCTAATGTGCTATTAAAGAAATATGTATGTACTCAGAAATATGTAAGATCTTCTAAAGAACACACATTATAATCACAGTTATAACTTGATAATATGTTTCAAAAGTTTCTCTATAGGGGTCCCAGAGACACCAGGTATACACTACACTCTAAAAACTGCTGGGTTAAATACAACCTAGCACTGGGTAAAATACAGACATACCCAGCGATTGGGTTGTTTTGACCCAGTGGTTTGGGTTACTACCCAGAAGGTTGGGTTAAACATTTAAACATTTAACCCAACCACTGGGTCAAAACAACCCAATCGCTGGGTATGTCCATATTTTACCCAGCGCTTTGCTGTTTTTAACCCAGCAGTTTTTAGAGTGTACCAGTCAAAAGTTTTTGAACAGTAAGATTTTTAATGTTTTTTGTCTCTTCTGCTCACCAAGCCTGTATTTATTTGATCCAAAATACAGCAAAAACAGTAATATTGTGAAATATTTTTACTACTTAAAATAACTGCTTTCTATATGAATATTTTTTTTAAATGTAATTTATTCCTTGTGATTAAAGCTGAATTTTCAGCATCATTACTCCAGTCTTCAGTGTCACATGATCCTTCAGAAATCATTCTAATATGCTGATTTGCTGTTTAAGAATTATTATTATTATTATTATTATTATTATTATTATCATTATCAATTTTTAAAACAGTTGATTACATTTTTTTTCAGGATTCTTTGAATAATAATAATAATAATAATAATAATTAAAAAATCAGAATATATATATATATATATATATATATATATATATATAATTGTTTTTTTTTTCTTTCTTTCTTTATTTCTTTAAGGGAACATAAATTTTAGAACCTAAAACATATTTAGCAAGGATGCTTTAAATTGACCAAAAGTGATGATAAAGGCATTTATAATGAAGATTTGTATTTCAGATAAATGCTTTTCTTCTGAACTCAGCTGATTTCAACATCACAATAATAGTAATGTTTTTTGAGCAGCAAATCAGAATATTAGAATGATTTCTGAAGGATCATGTGACGAGTAATGATGCTAAAAAATTCAGCTTTTGAAATCACAGGAATAAATTACATTTTAAAATATATTCATATAGAAAAAGGTAATTTTAAATAATTTTAAAAAGTAATTTACTGTTTTTGCTGTACCTTGGATCAAATAAATGCAGGCTTGGCAAGCAGAAGATACTTAAAAAAATAATAATAAATAAATAAAAATCTTATTGTTCAAACACTTTTGACTGTCCATTGACTTCCACAGTATGGAAAAAAAATATGACTGCATTTTTGGGTAAATTAAATTAAATTTTTAAATCTCAAATATTTGAATTTCTCTCAAAATAAATTAGTTTTTTTTTTCCACACTAAGTTTAATTATTTCTCTATAATGTTACATGCAGCATTTTTTCATGTATAGGTTAATATATTTCTAACACAAGACTCAAAGCATTGAGACAGTGATTCAGTATCATTCAGCTGTTGTGAAATAATAATAACTAATCGCTGTTGTGCATTGCGGTGCCACAGCAGGCGTGATGATGCATTTCATTTAGTGCTTTGTGTGTTTGTTACTGTATATAGGACAGCCAGTGTTATCCAAATCCAATGCAACCTTTCCATTCCTTGTTTGGAGTCTTTATTGTGCATGAAATAGTTGTGATGGTGTTTACAAATATTGCATGTGACGGTATGATTGTGTATGTCCTCAGGAAATGTTATTCAAACAATGTTAAGCTCAATCTACACCAATTTTTGGTGAAAGAATCATGCATGATGCATGTCAATCTATATTTTGACTGTAATAATAGACCATTTGATTCCTCTGAACAGTACAGATTTTTTATTTTTTTATTTTTGTAAACGGTTAACGTGAGCCTATTTAAAAATTACAACACTGATTTTAGCTAAAAGTAATAGTAATTAAGGAAAATACTTTTAGCTATGCACTGTTATCATTTGAGCTAGTCCTGTGGCGTTAAGTGATTTGTTAAGCTGCATGAAAAGGGTCCAATTAGGTGTTGACAGGTGCATGTGCTGGAATAATAGTCCCTAAGGGTCATTTAGTGAATGTGAATGTACTATTTTAAAAAGGCGGTGGCTGGACGTTTTTTTTTAAACAGTGTTACTACAATGAGAATGAGAGTTTGTATGGAAATGTGCTTAACTGACAAAAATAATTGCACAGTGAAAAAAAAAAAAGTTATTTTCACTTTCTGTTATCGTCTTGCCTTCAGTATTTGCATTGCAGATGTTTTCTGTTTTGAGGCTAGAAGCTTATTTTCAATTACGGTGATGGATAGTTCAGTTTGTGCTGTGTTAGTAGTATTATAATGAAAAAGAGGAGACAAGATGGGACGAGCCAACTCTGCAGATTCAGAAACAGACCGTGCGTCAAGTGTCTGGTTACACTTTTTTATTTTTGGTTTTATAGATTGTCACATGGATTTACAGCAGAGCAGCAGAGCAAATGTTGGGTGTCTGTTCATTTCTACAGGAATTTACGTGTCGAAGTTTGTCTTTCACACCATTTCACTTGAGCGTGCAAGTCATGCCTGACAAGCTACTGAGAGAAATATTTAAAAAAAAACAAGAAAATGTCAAGATTCTGGTAATTAATATCAGCATCTCATTTTGTTTGTCTGTTTGTTGTTTACAGACCACTTTGGCTCATATTATCGCCAGTTCCATTAAAAAGAAAGGCACAGGACGTTTCGTGACTCTCTCTGCCACCAGTGCATCCACCAGTGACGTGCGAGAGGTGATCAAACAGGCACAGAACGAACTTCGTCTGTGCAAGAGAAAGACTGTTCTGTTCATCGATGAGATTCATCGTTTTAACAAATCCCAGCAGGTCAGTTATATTACAGTACAGCTACAAGGCCCCATAAAGTACTTGGACACTAAAATTTCACTTTAAAAGTATGAATGTCAGTGCATTGGCTGAAAACCCATTGAAATCAAAGCAAAACATTTAACAACAAAGTTTTAAATGATGAAATTGAAGACAAAGCTAATGTTCCAGTAACAGAAGAGTTGAAAAATTATCCTATAGAATTTCAGATACAGAAGCATGATTTGAAATTCAGACATTTTTATGTGTGACTTGTGTCTTCAAATACATTTTGTAGGTGAGAATTCATGTTGTAAGATGTTTGATGTAGCTACAGCTGGCACAGGATCAGCCTGGAAGTGTGTTTATTTGTGTACACCAGATAGCCAGAACAGTTTATCCTCAACGACAGCGCCAGTGGCTTTAAATACATCCATAATCATATTCATAAATGAATGCAACAGACAATAGACCAGCCAAAGGGATACCCTCCTCATGCTTTCCTATTTAGTCTGCAAGACCCTGAACCACTTTTCCAATAAAAAGAGACATATACAGGGCTTTACGCTTACTTTTCTCTTTAGAAGCACTTGTGTTCCTAACTGAAAATGTTTAGGAGCACAGTCAAAATTTCAGGAGCATCTTCTGATCAATAATCAAAAAAAATCTGATATATATATATATATATATATATATATATATATATATATATATATATATATATATATATATATATATATATATATATATATATATATATTTTTTAATATTTTTTAAGCTTTTAAAAATTTCTAATTAAAACACCAGAATAAGAACAAGTAGAATAAGTTACCAATCAAATTAAATCAATATTAACAACATTAATTTGTACTACAGAGGTGGCACAGAACAACAGAAAAGTGCATTGTAGGTGTATTTTCATGTTTAATGAGGCTCAGAGGCATGGGTGCAATCAAATTAATAAACCCGTGTTGAGATGAATGTTTTAAATACAACATTTTGAATACAGAAATATTAATTTATTTAAAGGGGTCATCAGATGCAAACTTCACTTTTTCATGTTGTTTGAACATTAATGTGTGTTGGCAGTGTGTGTACACATCTACCCTGTAATGACAAAAATCCATGCAGCGGTTTTTAATTAATCTGTACAAATAATACTCCCTTTTTCAAATAGAGCCATTCTCCCACAATAAGTGATTGACATGAGCGTCTCACCTCAGACCCGCCTTAAATCAGTTGTAACAGTCTGACCTCCGTTGTTTTGATGCCGGAGCAGGGATGTAATTTAGACAAGAATTGAGCGATTGAGGTGTTGTGTTGCTGGATGTAATAATGAACATAGTGGTCTTCATTTACTCGACATCTGAGCTGCTGAAGATGCGGTGGATTACGTTTGTTTGTGAAGGGAATGCGCCTCCTGATCTACATATATCCATCTATGTTCGCGCGAATCATTCATGATCCAGCTTCACTTACAGCAGAAATGAGTATAAGGGTTTTTTTTATGAATCTTTGCGATCGCCTTTCCTTATAACGTTATAAAGTTTAGTGGCTAAAGTAAACAGGCTTGTCACTCCACAGAGAGAAGAGAGGGGCGGGGCGAGCAGAGCTCATTAACATTTAAAGCAACCTTGACCAGAACAGGATGATTTTTGTAGAGCTGATTTTAGCAAGCTAAAAAAGGTGTAATTTACACTACCATTGAGAAATTTTAACCAAAGCATGTTATAAACTTTTCATGAAGACCCTAAAGAATCATATCAACTTGTGGAAAATGGGCATCTGATGACCCCTTTAAATAGCTGAAAAGGTATTTTAAAAATGAAACTAAACCTGCCAGTAGGTGGCGGCAAGTTACTGATTTAATTACTAAAACATTCATTCATTTGATTTGTTCAAACTGCTGATTTATTCAGTAATAAAGCAAGTGACTGTCTTTGTGAATGGGACATTGAACCACTCACTAGATTCGTTTGAAAACACACATTTATTCATGAACGAAACACTGCTGTGTTTGAATGGAGACTTGCTTCAGACTATTTTGATAAGCAAAATCAGACAATAGTGTTATAGTCAGACAATGTAAGTTACTTGATAATAACTTCTTGTTTATTTAACTGTTGTATTAAATCACTATCTCATTTACAAACTCCCTTAAAAATCATTAAAAACTGTCACTCATCTTAGTTCATCACAATCTCACAAAGTTCCATTATAATCAATGAAGCTCTCTACACTGCACAATCAATCTCTTATTTACATTCTCTTGACGCTTTGTTTATAAAAGAATTTGTGAGATATGTCTGTGATACATTACTCAACGTTGCAAAAACACGTAGAAACCTTTGAAGCTCCCCTCAGCGCAAACACAAATATGCTGATCAGGTCACTCGCACATGGTGCTCCTAAATATTTTTTCATAGTCGCACGCGGTATGTGACTGAAATGATCGCACAGTAGAGCACTGATATATGTATAGTGAAATTTATTGCGCTCCTTTATTGTGTGGCGACAGAAAGTGGCCTCATAGTGACATTCTAGCTCTTAAACTGGAAACAATTAGACAAAATATGTGGTTTAAAAGAAGGTCAACAAAAAGAAAATGATAATTTTGTGCTTCATCTGCATTTCAGCCATAACCACTGATGGGAATAACGCGTTAATAGTGTTCAAAATAAACAGCGTTACTAATGACATTATTATTTTTTTTTAGTAACGAGTAATCAAACTAATTACTTTACCCCGTTATAACACCGTTAACGTTACTGACAATAAAATGTGGCGTTACTATAATTTATTATAATGTTATTTTAACTTTATTTTTCAGTTCATCTGAATTGATCCACGGTGTACCTGTATTTGACGAACCGTAAAATCAAGTGTGAAGGCACACGACTAGCCGTCGCTTTGTCTCACTCACACGCAAAGATACAGAGCGAGAGACTCTTACATACCATGAAGAATGGATGCACTCCATATAAATGATATTCTTCTGTATTTTCCTGTCAAAATAATGGAGTTCCTTTAGAATTCTTCAGCTTTTAAGAACTGCCTGTTTCTCCAGCAGTAGACAGAACTAATACGCAAACGGCAATCTCGTTGGCTGGCGCTCACCTATTATCATCCCTGTTTTTATTTTAGCAAATCAGTTCAAGTGAACACAGACAACGTGATTAATATTCATGAAGCCAGCAGCTCATTAATCCTTAGTGCATTTTGTATTGTTATTAGCTAGTAGAATTTATAATAGTTTTGTTATCAGTAGGCTATTTTTTTTATATAGTAGGCTTTTCTTCTCCTATCTTTTTATAGAAACACTAAATTACAAACAATATCTTGTTTGTATCTAATACTTCAAAATGACAAATATGCATTCATACATGGTTATTCTAATTACTAAAGTTCTAACTACTAAAGTTTAATGCTAAATTATCAGAAATAAGTATACGTAAGTATACGTGCAAAGTTGATCATTTTTTACAATAATTTATTGAATTTGATAGGTGTCTGTCACATTGTCCCGCAGCAACATTAAAATAGATTAGTGTACAATGTTTTATAGTAATAATTTAGTCTATTTTGTGTCCATTTTATTCATTTAACATATTTGGGGACATCTAAGTTATTTGACACAGTTGAACTTTTTTTTTTTTTTTTTTTAAAGTAACACACTATTTGTGAGAAGTAACTAATAACTATAACTAATTACTTTTTTAAAGTAACATGCCCATTACTGGCCATAACTAGTACAAACATGACTTATTATGCTTTGAAGCATTTTTTCTTATATATATATATATATATATATATATATTCTTTATTGGTTTTATTTTTTGGCTGCTATCAATACAGAATCTACCAAAAGTGGCTAAGCACAACGTATAACACAACATTTATAAAAATGATTTTTTTTTTTGTATTCTGATATTCAATAAATATGTGACCCTGGACCACAAAACCAGTCGTTAGGGTTCAATTTTGTTAAACTGAGATGTATACATCATTTGAAAGCTGAATAAATAAGCTTTCCATTGATGCATGCTTTGTTAGAACAATATTTGGCCGATATACAACTTTTTGAAAATCTGGAATCTGATGGTGGAAAAAAATATATATAAATATTGAGAAAATTGTCTTTAAAGTTGTCCAAATTAAGTTCTTAGCAATGCATATCACTAATTAAAAATTAAGTTTTGATATATTTACAGTCAGAAATTCACAGAATATCTTCATGGAACATGATCTTTACTTAATATCCTATTCATTTTTGGCATAAAAGAAAAATCATTTTGACCCATACAATGTATTTTTGGCTATTGCTACAAATATTTCCTTTTACTTAAGACAGGTTTTGTGGTCCAGGGTCACATATGCCAAATGCATGGTTAAAAAAAAGGAAAATGTGCAAGAAAGATTGATTCCTTGTTGTCATTAGTAGAGGTGTGACTCTTTGTGTAGACAGTGAACCGATTTGATTCACGATTCAAACGTTTCTGTTTGATTCAGCAGTGATTTTTGCTAATTCAGAACAATTCAGTTCACAATTTGATTTGGTTTCAATTAATGATTTGATTCTACATTTATTTTTCTCCTAATGTGTCTTAGGCAAGAAAAAGACAAGCTACTTAAGGCCACAAAAATGAGCTGAAAATCGCACCTTATGAATGTGCAAAGTTGAGTTCTGCAGAATTAATTTAGCCTATTATGCTTTTTAAACTCAGACACGTCTACATTGTCATCTTTACTCTAGAATGGACCCACCTTTGATATTTCTCCACTTTTGGAGTGTATGCTATCTTCTCTCGTCCTCTCATGTCACCTTGCTTCAGTATTTCTCCTCTGTTCCTGTCCCAGGACACCTTCCTGCCTCACGTGGAGTGCGGGACGATCACTCTTATCGGGGCCACCACAGAGAACCCGTCCTTCCAGGTCAACAGCGCGTTACTGAGCCGCTGCAGGGTTCTGGTTCTGGAACGGCTGTCGGTGGAAGCGATGGGCTTGATTCTGCGCCGGGCTGTAGACTTTCTGGGACTGCAGGTGTTGAACGGAGATGTGGTGGAGTGGGACGCTTCTGAGATCTGCTCAGAGTAAGTGTCAGTCGTGCCCTTGTTATCATGGCTCATCACCGGGTCGTCACCGACCTTACCGCCTCATTTTGCTGATTTATTAGTGATCTGGATCGGTAAGTAGGACAAACAGTTGTCTCTCAGCCCGAGCTCAAGTAAACCAGCTGTGAAGTGCTTCAGATCAGGTTTTAGGGCCCTCAGGAGTCATGGAAGCGTCCGCAGTAAACACAAACGGTGTTGAGTTTCGCTGAACTGAACGCTCTCATTGTTTTATGAGTTTTCTCAGTGTAAAGAACAGCCTGTGACTTACTGATGAGAATAAAATAAGGCTGGGTTGAAAATATCGTTCTGTGCTGTTTTCAGTTGATGCGCAAACAAAACTTCACCAAACATATTTGTAATGCGCATTCCATCCAATAAATTGCAATAATCTTTGTGTTCTGTTACTTCTGATATGAAACAAGGTCTCAGCTTTCAAAGTCAATTTTAATAGGAAATTCAAAGAATAAATGTCATTTTGGTACTCTTTAGTGACAGATCGCTGTAGTGCCTCCTTTTAAACAGCATGTGAACCATTCGTCTCTTCTTTTTTACTACTAGTTATACCTTGAAATAAACATGACTGAACATTAAAAGGTATTTTTAAAGAATCAGAAAAGCTTATTGAAAGGAGTAAAATCACTCAGTCAGTATTTCTTGTGAGCTTGTGAGCAACTGTCATGTAACATCACATTTACCTCAGAAAAGCCATTCAGTGTCCATAAACTCATTAATAAGCTAGAAAAGAAAATTCTAGAAAATTCTATTATACATTCATTATATATATATTTTTTTTTTATATCTGTTGTCTTCAATATTTAATGCATGTTTGCTTCCATTGTTTAAATGTTTATGTTTTAGCAACGAAAGTAGAAACATAGGCTTAAAGGAGAAGTCCACTTCCAGAACAACAGTTTACAAATAATTTACTCACCCCCTTGTCATCCAAGATGTTCATGTCGTTCTGTCTTCAGTTGTGAAGAATGATGGTTTTTGAGGAAACATATCAGCATTTTTCTCCATATAATGGACTGATATGGTGCCCTGATTTTGAACTTCCAAATGTAGTTTAAATGCAGCTTCAAAGGCTCTAAACGATCCCAGCTGAGGAAGAAGGGTCTTATCTAGTGAAACGATCTGTCATTTTTTTTTTAGAAAAATAAACATTTGTATACTTTAAGCACAAAAGCTCGTGTAGCACAGGCTCTGGGATGCGTGTCCACGATGCTACGAATTGGTGATGGGTCGTTCTTGAACGATTCGTTCATTTTGAACGACTCTTTAATGTGACTCGGGAAGAACGAGTCATCTCGGGGAGTTCTGTTTCTTATAGCAATTATAGTTTTGTCTTATTTGTAGTGTGATCAACATTTGTGTAAGCAGTAGATGTGTTAGGGAAGTAACATGTAACATTTTAATTATATTTTGCTAAAATGAACAAAATGACTTGAAAAAAGATTCGTTCATTTTGCCGAATGAAACTCAAAGGTTCGAGTCGGTAAAATGATCTGAACTTCCCATCACTACTACAAATCACGTCTAAGTTCATCGTCTGTGTACTGAGTATGGCGAAAAACTCCATCTTATTTTCTCCTACAACTTGAGAGGAGGACATTAAACAGCGTTTGACTTACTTGCACTTTCTTAGTCTTTGCGCATTTGCTTTGTAAACGCTGTGTCTGTAGTTCCGTGTGACCTTTCGACGTGATTCAATAGTACGTAGCATCGTGAATGCGCATCCCAGAGCCTGTGCTACACAAAGTATAAAAAAATATATATTTTACGAAAAAAAAACTAAAAAAAAACTGATTGTTTCGCTAGATAAGACCCTTCTTCCTCGGCTGGGATCATTTAGAGCCTTTGTAGCTGCATTTAAACTACATTTTGGAAGTTTAGAATCAGGGCACCATTGAAGTCCATTATATGAAGAAAAATGCTGAAATGTTTTCCTCAAAAACCATAATTTCTTTACAACTGAAGAAAGAAAGACATGAACTTCTTGGATGACAAGGTCCCATTGTACCCTATAATAAATTTTTATGTTACTTGTGTCTATATATATATATGTTTTTTTTTTTTTTTTTTTTTGTTGTTGTTGTTGTTGTTTTTTTTAAAGTATACTGTTGTTAGATATGTTTTTATAATATTGATTTTTTTATAACCATAAAACTGCCTTTTGTATGGTTTAAATTTTGTTTACAAATTACTTTAATAATAATGTAATAATAAAGATTTTACCTAATTGCCTATATATCCAGATGAATCGATACTGAATCACAAACTTGTGAATAGAAATAAAAAAAATTGTGGCAAATTGAGACAAGAAAACTTGTCTCAAAACCCATCCCTAGTATAAAACATGGATTATAATGGATGCCAGTATTAGTGTAGGGATAGAAAAGAAAGATTTGAAGATGATATGTATAAATATACTTCTATTTTATGACAGATAATACAGTATAGCTATAAAAACAACTCTTGTTAATGAAACCGCAAACGGATTGATCATCGAATTGATTTATTAGAATTCCACAAGCCATTATTCATGTTGCTAATTTGAATCAAACATGAATTTTTAACTGTTATCGTGCATTTACATCATTTAACATGCAACATTAAACACTCGTATTCCGTCTTGAGTTACCAATAACCCCGTACACCAGGTCAGATTTTAATTTATTGTTCACTTTCATGTATTGACGCTGTTATAAATGTGGGTAAGATGAGAGCCGTGACCCAGTTAAACATTAGGGCGGAGAATCAAAGTCTCTCAAAGTGTCCATTTCACTCACTGCCAGTAGGACGCTCCGTCCTTCAAGCACTCAGCCAATATCATAACTCTTCAAAAGAAACCAGCACAGCAGTTCTGTGGTCCAATGATGCTAAATCTTGTTTATATCAATGGACCAGATTGTAGTGTGTTAAGAAGTCAGTCCCTACTTTCACCCCTGTGGAAAATGATGAAGTAATAATGGAAATAAAGCAAAATTATGAATACATTATTACTCTACAATAAAAACTTCAGAACTCAAAACTAATTTCCCAACTTAAAATATGAATTATTCTTTCGTATCATTCTAAAATAACCAGATTTGAAATTGGGACGTCACTCGACACTTCGCAAACTACCCTTGAGAATCTGAACCTGAATTTCATGACCCTCTTCAAAGAGATAGTTCATGTCGTTCCAGTTAAATCTATAAACTTTATTTCATCTCCAGAACACAAATAATGACATATTCAAGCTTGCTTGAGCTGCTAGGTAGAAGCAGGGTTGTTCTCATATTTGAGCTGCCATGTATGTGCAGATCAATGCTTATAAGTGAATAAAAGTTTACATTACAATCATATAAACCGATCCTGCCTCGTCAGAAGCCTCTTGATTCATATGGAGTACTTATGTGATGTCTTTAGATGCTTTTTGAAGCTTGAAAGTGTATAAAATAAGAAATTATGAAAATATATTTTAATTATATTTTATGTTTCTTGATCTTTTGTGTATTTAAGACAGAAATGGTTTGTAAACGCTGGTTTGTTGAACAGGCCTGAGCTCAGTGTGCTGTCTGTGTTTAGATCTCAGGTGTTCATCGAGCAGAAAGCGCTGGACACGGTCGCGCACCTGTGTGACGGAGACGCTCGAGCCGCTCTCAATGGTCTGCAGCTGGCGGTGCAGGCATGTGTCGTGCAGGTGCGCGTGGCTTCATCCGAACCCGATGCCGGCCCGCGGCGAATAATAGTGCGTGAGCAACACGTTAAAGAAGGACTTCAGAGATCACACATCCTTTATGATAAAGCAGGTGTGTCATTTTTGCACTCAAGTCATCGTCCAGTAATCAGTTAATTTCATGTAGTGTGGTTACTGAGGCTCATCTGTAACAAAAGATGCCCAATTTTGTGAAACAAATCCACAGAATATAAATCTGGACACTAAACAGCTATTAAGTAGCACAGGTATATTTGTAGCAACAGCCAACAATTTGTTGTATGGGTTAAAATTATCGATTTTTCTTTTATGCCAAAAATCATTAGGATATTAAGTAAAGCTTTTTTATTTATTCAGCTTTCAGATTATGTATAAATCTCAGTTTTAAAAAATTGACCCTTATGACTGGTTTTGTGGTCCAGGGTCACAAATTAGAGTAAATTTGCTAACAAATTGTGGTGTTGGTTTGGAGTCTTGAATTTGTGTTTGTCATAAGCTTTTAGGCTTAATACAGTATTTTGACATTCCCTATCTGTCGTACACTCCGAGTTGTGTCGAGTAGTGTACGACACTAGGGGTCGCTCTTGAGAGCCCAAACACCTCTGACAGTTTTGAGAAAGGCCAATGAAAATTGGGTGTGCAGATTTGCATAGCTGACCACGCCCCGGACGTCCGGGTATAAATAGGGCAGCGTGTGCATCTGCTCACTCGTTCTGTTTTTAGGAGCCGAATGCAGCGTCTCTGCGTGAGAAGCGGCAACATTCACCTCTCTCGTCGTTGGATCTACGGCACAGACAGCGGTCTCTCCCTCTCTGACACTGCTCGTGTTGTGAGAGTCCCCTGGGTGCGTCGACGGCGATCTTCAAGAGAAGATTCTCTTCTGCAGAGAGCAAATTTTCTCTAAAAGAGCTCCACAGACGGATTGTGTGTTCCACGATGCCTTTCCGTCTGTGTCCTACTGGGTGCGGATTCCACCTTTCCCCTAACGATCGGCACGAACGCTGTGTTCAATGCTTGGGGCGTGAGCATGCTGACGCAGCGTTCGCTGAGGGAGGTTGTCAGCACTGCGAAGACATGCCCTTGGGCACACTCCTCTCGAGAGCCGCGTTCTTTTCGAAGAAGCCGCGGCGCTCCTCATCTGCTTCCCGCTCCGGTCCTTCTACTTCCGGGTACGAGGCCGTTGCGATGTGCGTCGAGGAAGAGCGGCAGGTGTTGAGCGAAGTTTTGACAGTTGCGTCCTCGCAAACCGCTCACCCTGTGTGTCCACCGATTGAGTCTCCGGACGATTTTGAAAGCTCGTCTCAGTATGGGCTGGATCTTTTGTTAGGGGCTCCTGCTGAGGAAAAGGCAGCGTCCGTAGCATCGGAGGGAGAGCCGTCAGAGGCTGACGTCACAACCGAGTTCGCCGCTCCGGCGGTTGAATCTCAGTCTGTGGCAGGCGCCGAAATGGCCGCCGCACTACAACGGGCAGCCAAGGAGATCGGGGTTGCGTGGGTTCCCCCGCCCAGCCCTGAGCCTTCAAGGCTGGATGACTGGTTCCTGGGCAGGGGGCGTGACTCGAAGCCACGCTCCTCCCCGGTCCCGTTTTTCCCGGAAGTACACGAGGAGTTGACGAAATCGTGGAAAGCCCCTCTGTCAGCTCGTTCACGGTACGCTAACTCCCCGTCCCTCACCACCCTCGATGGCGGTCCAGCGAGGGGGTATTCGGAGGTTCCCCAGGTGGAGAGAGCGGTTGCGATGCACTTGTGCCCGCAAAACGCCGCCTCCTGGAGGGGCCGCCCGAGACTCCCGTCCAGGGCCTGTAAGTTTTCGTCTGCGCTTGTAGCGAAGGCTTACGCGACCTCTGGGCAAGCTGCGTCCGCCCTCCACGCTATGGCGATTTTGCAGGTCTATCAGGCTAAGGTTCTTAAAGACCTGCACGAGGGTGCTCCCGACCCAGAGCTGTTACACGAGCTGCGCTCAGCGACCGACTATGCCTTACGGTCTACGAAGGTTACTGCGCAAGCTCTGGGGCGGGCGATGTCCACTATGGTGGTCCAGGAGCGCCACCTGTGGTTAAACCTGGCCGAGATGCGAGACGCCGAGAAGGTTAGCTTTCTCGACGCTCCCATTTCCCAGGCTGGCCTCTTCGGCGAAACCGTGGAGGAGTTTGCCCAGCAGTTCTCCACCGTGAAACAGCAGACGGAGGCCATCAAGCAGCATCCTGCCTCGGCGTGCAGCGAGTTCCGGCCCAGCTCAGCCGACGCAGCAGCCTCCGCCTGCTCCCCGCCGTGGAAGGCCCCCTACGAGGGTGGCTCAGACCCCGCAGCCTGCCGGGTCTGCAGCCAGACCCGCCCAACGGTCCAGCACTCGGAGGAAGGTGGCACCGCCAGCTCGTCCTCAGGCCACTAAGAACCCCCGGCAGGTTTCGAAGCGTTCCTGAGACGGGCAGCCCAGGGAGGAGGGATCGTTTGGCCTGTCGGGATCCACACTCGACGAGGGGACGAGCGCTGGATTCGGCTTCCACCCGGCTGTCTGCCACCCGGCAGACGGCCACCACTTGGTCAACAAAAGAGCAATTTTCTCCTTCTCTGGGCATATTACACAGCACCCCGACCCTCCGCTCGATGGTCGGATGCTGTCTCCTCCGTTCAGGGCATGCGGTCACACACCTTCTGTGCTCCCTCATGCTCTAGAACAACGGGCTTGGTCAGACGATCTCCCCTGTCGGGTGGATCCTCTGCTAAGCTCGCACGGCTCGGTCTCCCTGGGCAAAGCAGCCAGTGGCCTTCGGGGCTTCTTACCTCCGACCACCCGCTGTTTTCCCAGCGAAGGTTCCCCCACCCTTGGTACGTCGAATGTAACTCCTCTGCGGCCCCTAGCGGAGAACTTTCTGGATTGGCTGAATCTCCCCAATCCTTCCCGCTGGCTGCTCAAGACCATTAGGCTCGGCTATGCTATCCAGTTTGCACGTCGTCCGCCCAAGTTCTGCGGTGTTCTCACTACCTCGGTCCAGGGCTCCAACACCGCGGTTCTTCGGGCGAAGGGTGCGATAGAAACTGTCCCCTCAGCCGAAATGAAGAAAGGGTTTTACAGCCCCTACTTCATTGTACCCAAGAGGGGTGGTGGGCTCAGACCTATCCTGGAGTTGAGGGTTTTGAATCGGGCCCTACTCAAGCTCCCGTTCAAAATGCTGACCCTCAAGCACATTCTTACGTACGTCAGGTTCCAGGATTGGTTTGTGGCGATAGACCTGAAAGACGCGTACTTTCATGTCTCGATCCTTCAAAGACACAGGCCGTTTCTACGGTTTGCCTTCGAAGGACGGGCATATCAGTACAAGGTTCTCCCCTTCGGCCTCTCCCTGTCGCCCCGCGTCTTTACGAAGGTAGCAGAGGCTGCCCTTTCCCCCCTCAGGGAAATGGGCATTAGCATTCTCAACTATCTCGACGACTGGCTGATCCTGGCTCACTCGTTGGATACGGTTTGCGTACACAGGGACATGGTTCTCAACCATTTGGCTCGCTTGGGGCTTCGGGTCAACTGGGAAAACAGCAAACTCTCCCCGGCGCAGAGGATCTCTTTTCTCGGTGTAGAACTGGACTCGGTCGGCATGTCTGCACGTCTCTCCCCGGAGCGTGCACAGTCAGTTCTGCGATGCGTGGCAACGCTCAGGTGCGGCTCAGCGGTCCCCCTAAAACAGGTTCAGAGGCTCCTAGGGCACATGGCATCCTCAGCCGCGGTCACGCCGTTGGTTTTGATGCACATGAGACCGCTGCAGCATTGGCTCCGTACCCGAGTCCCCAGGAGGGCGTGGCACCACGGCACGTTCCGTGTGAACATCACACCATCGTGCTGCCAGACACTCAGCCCTTGGACGGACATCGTGTTCCTTCGGTCAGGAGTGCCCTTGGAACAGGTGTCCAGACGCGTCGTTGTCACCACGGACGCTTCCAGGACAGGCTGGGGTGCCACCTGCAGCGGGCAGGCAGCTTCCGGGGTCTGGGCAGGCCCCCGGCTGCATTGGCACATCAATTGTCTGGAGTTGTTGGCAGTGCTTCTAGCTCTGAGGAGGTTCTGGCCTATGATTCAGAACAAGCCCGTGTTGGTCAGGTCGGACAACATGGCGACAGTAGCCTACATCAACCACCAGGGCGGTGTACGTTCCTTTCGCATGTCACAACTAGCCCGCCACCTCCTGCTCTGGAGCCAACACAGACTCAGGTCCTTACGGGCCACTCAAATTCCGGGCGATGCCAATCGAGTGGCCGATTCTCTGTCACGACAGGTTTCGCTCGGAGGCGAGTGGAGGCTCCACCCTCAGTCGGTTCAACTGATTTGGGATCGGTTCGGCCAGGCGCAAGTGGATCTCTTCGCCTCACCGGAATCCACCCACTGCCAGTTGTGGTACGGGCTGACCGAGGCTCCCCTCGGTATAGATGCACTGGCACACAGTTGGCCGAAGGACCGGCTCAAGTATGCGTTTTCCCCGGTGAGTCTGATCGCACAAACTTTGTGCAAAGTCAGGGAGGACAAGGAGCAGGTCCTCTTGGTAGCCCCCTTCTGGCCCAACAGAACCTGGTTCTCGGACCTGGTTCTCCTGGCGTCAACTCCTCCCTGGCGCATTCCCCTGAGGAAGGACCTCCTTTCCCAGGGGAAGGGCACAATTTGGCACCCGCGCCCCGATCTCTGGAACCTCCACCTGTGGCCCCTGGACGCGACCAGGAGGACTTCAGAGATCTCCCACCATCAGTGGTGAACACACTCATTCAGGCAAGAGCTCCCTCTACCAGGAGGCTGTATGACTCTAAATGGCGCGTGTTTGTGAACTGGTGTTCTGCTCGGCTAAGGGACCCACGGAGTTGCGGCATCGAATCAGTGTTATCCTTCCTCCAGGAGGGCCTGGACAGGCACCTATCTGCCTCGACACTTAAGGTTCATGTGGCCGCTATATCGGCTAATCATGACCTGGTGGGTGGCAGGTCGGTGGGAAAACACGATTTGGTAATCAGGTTTCTGAGAGGAGCCCGGAGACTGAACCCTCCTCGGCCACATCTTATCCCCTCTTGGGACCTTGCTGTGGTTCTCCTGGGCCTACAGCAGGGTCCCTTCGAGCCTCTTCAGTCAGTCAAACTCGATGCTCTCTCCCTAAAGACGGCTCTCCTGACTGCGCTCGCCTCGGTAAAGAGAGTGGGAGACCTCCAAGCCCTCTCCATCAACAGTTCGTGCCTGGAATTCGGACCAGCGGATTCTCACGTCGTCCTGAGACCCCGGCCTGGATACGTGCCCAAAGTCCCCACCACTCCCTTCAGAGACCAGGTGGTGACTTTGCAAGCTATCTCTTCCCAGGAAGATGACCCCAACCTGACCTTGTTATGCCCAGTCCGTGCCCTGCGCATCTACTTGGAACGCACTCAGCCCTTCAGACGTTCTGAACAGCTCTTCGTCTGTTATGGGGGACAGCAGAAGGGGAAGGCTGTCTCCAAACAGAGGATCTCCCACTGGCTGGTGGACGCAATTCGGGTGGCCTACCAGGCCAGAGGCCTACCCTGCCCTCTGGAGGTAAGAGCCCACTCGACTAGGGGCGTCGCTGCCTCGGCAGCCCTGGCAAATGGGGCCTCATTAACAGACATCTGTAGAGCTGCAGGTTGGGCTACACCTAACACATTTGCCAGATTTTACAATTTACGCATGGAGCCAGTGTCAGCTAGAGTCTTGAATACCAGCTCTTGACTCAGTTCTCTGGTTGGTGTAGAGCTTGCTTTAAAGCGCTTCCCCTAACGGTGATTACGCTTCTGAGTTTCAGTAGGTTTCCTAGCGTGAACCCTGGACACCATCTCCATCATTGGCACCTCTGGACGTGGCAGAGTTTTGCGGAGGGACTCGCTACGAATTCGGTCACAAGGTATGGTCACCTTTGTTCTGATTGAATTGTGCCCCATATGTAGTGGCTCCTTATGTGGCCCCATGTGTGTATCCCCACCTATAACTCCTGTAGTGCGGTGTTTCCCCTGAGGACTGGTTTGTCTCTAGGGTCTGAGTCTGGTGGTCTCCCCCGGTGTGAGTCCCACCTCAGCCCCCATGTTTAATGTTGTCACTTGTACCCCCCCTGTTGGGCAGGTTGTGAACTCCGTAGCGCCGTTTTTCCTTCGGGGAGGAGGCGCTTTCCCAACGCTCGCAAGACACTCGGCCGCTCTACTGAGGAAGGCCCGGCTGCAGAACCCTGGTACAGGTCAGTCTTGGACGTTGGATGGTCACGGAGGAGGTGAGCTGCACTTCGTTAACACGTTGCCTGTTACTTCTGCGCTTATCACTCGTGACGCGGCCAGTAAGGTGGCGGTTTTCTACGGGGACCCCTAGTGTCGTACACTACTCGACACAACTCGGAGTGTACGACAGATAGGGAACGTCTCGGTTACGTATGGTAACCCTCGTTCCCTGATGGAGGGAACGGAGACGTTGTGTCTTCCGTGCCACCTTCCTGGACCGCCTCTGAGTGAGTTGAGACCCTCGGCTCCTCAGATCAGAACGAGTGAGCAGATGCACACGCTGCCCTATTTATACCCGGACGTCCGGGGCGTGGTCAGCTATGCAAATCTGCACACCCAATTTTCATTGGCCTTTCTCAAAACTGTCAGAGGTGTTTGGGCTCTCAAGAGCGACCCCTAGTGTCGTACACTACTCGACACAACGTCTCCGTTCCCTCCATCAGGGAACGAGGGTTACCATACGTAACCGAGACGTTAGCTTATCAACATGCTGATGTGAAATCTATATTGTGTTTATATTTGTATTTATATATAACATTACGTAAATTTGTATATTAAAATATATGGGCAGGCAGCTCACTATGTTGTGGAACTGTGTCAAAATATATTTGAATTTATTTTCTGCTTTAATAAGTCCCTCGGGATTGTGTATTTAATGTAAGTTCAACCAGTTCTAGTTTTTAAAGGGGTCATCGGATGCCCATTTTCCACAAGTTGATATGATTCTTTAGGGTCTTAATGAAAAGTCTATAATATATTTTGGTTAAAAATTCTCAATGGTTGTGTAAAACAACACCCTTTTTACCTTGTCAAAATCAGCTCTGCAAAAATAATCTCATTCTGGTCGAGGTTGCTTTAAATGTAAATGAGCTCTGCTCGCCCGCCCCTCTCTTCTCTCTGTGGAGTGACGAGCCTGTTTACTTTAGCTGCGTTTAGCCGCTAAACTTGCTAACTAGCACATTATTAGGAAAGGCAATCGCAAAGATTCTGAAAAAAACCCTTATACTCACTTCTGCTGTAAGTGGAGCTGGATCATCAGATGTCGGGAGTAAATGACGACCACTATGTTCATTATTACATCCAGCAACACAACACCTCAATCACTCAATCAGAGATATTCTTGTCTAACTTACATCCCTGCTCCGGCATCAAAACAAAGAGGGCGGACTGTGACAGCTGGTCTGAGGTAAAACGCTCATGTCAATCAACTATCGTGGGAGCGGCCTCTGTGGGTGTGACGGCACAACGACAGGCATCTAAGAACGGCTCGATTTGAAAAAGGGGATATTATTTTTACAGATTAATTAAAAACCACTGCATGTTTTTTTTTTTATTATAGGGTAGATTTGTACATATACTGCCAACACACATTAATGTTCAAACAACATGTAAAAGTGAACTTAGCATCCGATGACCCCTTTAATGCAATCTCAATCTTTAATCTTTAAGTTTAATGCAAGCTCAAGCTCAAAATATTAACTTCTAATAAAATGTTTTTTTGGGGTTTTTTTTATTAAAAAAATAATAAATACATTTAAATAAAGTCATCATTACTGTGCAGAAACATACTGTATTCTAGGAATATATACAAGTAATATACAGTGTAATGGTTAAAGAGGAAAAGGGCTTTTTAAGCATCAAAACAAAGTTTACTACATATTTTTTTCATGCATTGCATGCCCTGTTTAAATTAATATTTTTTTGAGTAAAAAATAATTAAAATAATGACACTTTTTTTTTTTTTTTAATGATTTACTGAAAAATGTCATACAATAATAGTTTGCATATCGAAAAATCAGGCATAGTTAGAACCAGAATAATTATTGGCATTAAAAGACTTCATAAATGTCATTTTTAAATCGTAACCACTGTCCTTCAAACCGCTAGGTTTGACTCATTTGTTTTTAGTCATTAGAAATATAATAAAACTTAGTGTGGTCACTTTTTATGTTATGTATTTTAAGACGTACAGGTCAAAATAAGTATCTTTAATTTTTATATAAATGTCTGTTATGCTCAGTGATGATGGACTTTATTTCACTCATATTTTGAAATTTTTCCCAAAAGTTTTTTGAAACATTAAAGTAGACATTTCACTGAAAACCAGTTTTTGTTAAACGCCTAAAAATGTTGTTTTGGATTGTGTAATGTTCTCATGTCACACTAAATCACATCCACTAGAAATGTAATATCTGATGTATTTGTGTGTCATGCACAGGTGAGGAGCACTATAACTGTATCTCAGCCCTGCACAAGTCAATGAGAGGCTCCGATCCCAACGCTGCCCTCTACTGGCTGGCCAGAATGCTGGAGGGCGGTGAAGACCCGCTGTATGTGGCCCGCAGACTCGTCCGCTTCGCCAGTGAGGATATCGGTAAGCAGCTGCTCAACCTTTACAGGCAAACTTTAATATCTTCCAAAACCTTTGTTGTTTTACCAAAATAGAAACTGCATAATTTAGTGTATAATCCAAAAGTGAGCGTCTTGACAAACCAGATGTGTTGTGGACTCTCCTGAAGGTCTGGCGGACCCGGCGGCGCTCACTCAGGCCGTTTCAGCGTTCCAGGCCTGTCACTTCATCGGCATGCCCGAATGTGAGGTACGACACACTCACAAACCATGTTTTTGGATACAAAATGACAAAAGTGCTTTTTCCCATTTTCAAAGATTGCTTTCTAAAGCCATTTTAACCCCCTCTCTACAGTTGAGTGGATTTTACAGTAAAAATTCACCCATGGCATTTAATATTTCGGCTTTTATCACCATTTATGTTAGTCTTTCTTTAAAACTTTTAGCAAGAGAAGTTTGCTCTTGTAATTCGCCTTCACCTCTCCAGACTTCAAGAAAGTTTAATTACATCTAGATACTTAGTTTCCACAGTCTGTCTTATACCTCGTCTTGAACTGTTGTAGGTCATCCTAGCGCAGTGTGCGGTTTATATGGCCCGGGCGCCCAAGTCTGTGGAGGTGTACAAGGCCTATAACAACGTCAAGTTCAGTCTGAGGAACCATCAGGGCCCGTTACCGTCCGTTCCCCTCCACCTACGCAACGCTCCCACCAAACTGATGAAGAATCTGGGCTATGCAAAAGGATACAAGTACAATCCGGACTACAATGGACAGGTGGACCAAGAATATCTTCCAGAGGAACTGCGTGGTGTCAACTTTTTTACCTGGACGCCCTCTAATCTATGACTGATTGTGTTTTTAAGTTTGGAGTTTTGCTGTTGCCTTTATCACTGTTGCTGTATCTTCTACTTATTACAGCGGGATTTCACGCCTTTGGTCCGTATTGTAAATGAATAAATATGCATTTGCTTATATTAAACAGAGTTTTATGTAAAAATTATAAATATAAAATGAACACGAAGATTGCAGCAACTGATTTCCATTTTTATTTCAGGTAAGAAAGAAATTGATACAATGAAACAATAAGGTGGTGGATCAATAAGAGATTGTTGAACATTTATTTTGAAAATTGAGTTACAATTTATGTTTCAGCTCTGTTAGATGTTTACACAGTTGTTCTACACTTTTATCTACAAGCAGCCAGTGTTATGTATGTTTTATATTAGCATACGCTTTACTAAAACCAAGTCTCATCTTTATTTTCTACACTGAAGATGTTTCACTTACAAATCATTTTGTGTTTCAAGTCATTTTGATTCTGACTTAATTTTCACCAGTTTTCACCAGTCATTAAAAAGATCACCCAAGAGATTTCACCCAAAAATGAAAATGTCATTATTTACTAACCATCATGGTATTCCAAACCTTTTTTTTTAATCTCGAATAAAAGTAGATGGAGTCAACATTACAGTTCTCTGGTACAGTTCCCAAGTTACACGTATGTAGTTCATTACAGGGTCGTTCTGTCAAATCAACTTCTCCAAAAAAATTTTTCCTGAGAAAAGATAGATGGGTATAGTGATGAAAGCCAAAATATTTACTGAGTAATCCACTATTCTGTAGAGGGGGGTCAAAATGGCAATTTTCACCCAAAATTCAAATTACACGAGGGTAAAAATGACATTAGAAAGATGACAGCATCATAATGTTTCTGTAACACAGGGTTTGGTAGGTCTGTTAGTGAAATATGTTGATTTTAGCCATCGTTGTTGTATTATGTGCCAATAGTGACCACTCAAAAATGGGAAAACAGCACTTTTCAATTTTTTCTTCAAAGTTTGCATGCCTTTAACTCAAGAAGTATTAAGGATATCTTAATGCCCTTTTAAGTATCGGATCTTAACAAACTTTCCTTTTGGCATCTCCATTTTTAAGGCCCTATTTGATTTGGTTCCAGAGATATTGGAATTTCAGTATGGTTCCAGGAGTAAATTGTTAAATGGTACACATTTTTAGTGGTCAAAAACCAAATGTGGGTCACTTTGTAAAAATACGATCACTTTTCTTTTAAAGTGGAATGTCTGAAGAACAAATAATGTTGAAACTAGAGATGTGTCTTGTTTTCTTCTGTCAAGACGACTGCATTGAACATACCTGTTTGAGTGGCATAAATATTCTTTTTCCAAAGTGTACATGCCTGTAACTCAAGACGTATTAAAGATATCGCAATATGATTTTGGATTCCAGTTCTTCATAAACTTTTCTTTTGGAATCTTCATTTTCAAGGCCCTACATCATTCAGTCCCAGAGATATTAGGGTCTCAATGAGGCTCCATGTCCAGATTGTTGATTATTACCCAACTTAAGTGGTTGAAAACCAAATGTTGTTCAGTTTGTATTAGGGTTGTCAAAGGGTACCGGGTTTGGTGCTTAAGGTAGTGAAATTTTAAAACATTTGAGCACTGTTGAGCCAATTTTTAAACATCGTTGATTGGCCATAGTGTTCACCCGCTCAACAGACATGACTGCGATTGGCTACAATGATAAGCCGCTGACACACGTGGCTTTCAAACGCTCCCGTTGTGCTTATGTGTGAGCGCTCTGTGAGGAGCGTGAAGCGCTTATCATTGTAGCCAATCGCAGTCATGTCTGTTGAGCGGGTGAACACTATGGCCAATCAACGATGTTTAAAAATCGGCTCAACAGCGCTCAAATGTGAGCGGGAAATGGACGTTTTTAAAATTTCAAAGTATTCAGGATCCCATTTACTTAAGGTTTAGAATTACCCAGTGTTAATTATTTCAAGTGTGAGAGACCTTAAATGTTTGAGGTACTATCAGTTATTCTATCAAATATGCCTTTCAGCAGTAGATACTACTTGATATATGACTATGCTTCACATTTTATAACAATGAAAAAGAAAACAAAATTGTAATAATTATTCCAGGTGAGGTCAATCTTGGTTTATTGATGTGAATGCAATGTGTGGTTAAAGCAACCATTTATTCCTGAGGCGTGGGATTTGTTTCAAATATGTTACAATACTGCATGTTTAAACTCTTGGTAGCTTCAGAAGCTGTTAAAAGGAACAAAATCCCTTCTATCAAATATCACTGAAACTGATTCAAATATAGAATCTTATGAATAGACTACTTGATCATTTCAGTGCATTTTTGACACTCAGACAGCTATGTTCTATGCAGTTGTTTTGATAGAGGAAACAAGATACAATTCTACAATTTCAACATTATTTCTTCTTCAGACATCTGTCTTAAGTGAAATAAGTATCGACTGTATACAAGGTGACCAACATTTGGTTTGAACCATTGGAAATGGGTAATATTCAACAATCTGTACATGGGGCCTCATTGAGGGCCCCATATCTTTGAGACTGAACGATGTAGGGCCTTGAAAATTAGGATTTCAAAAGAAAAGGTTATGAAGAACTAGAATCTAAAATCATATTTTGATATCTTTAATATTCCTTGTATTATAGTCAGACAAACTTTGGAAAATGAATATTTATGACAAGTATGTTCAATGCAGTCGTCTTGACAGAAGGAAACAAGATCTCTAGTTTCAACATTATTTCTTTTTCAGACATTCCTCTTTAAAAGAAAACAAGTATTATATTTTTGCAAAGTAACCCGCATTTGGTTTTTGACCCTAGAAAATGTGTACAATTTAACAATTTACTCCTGGAGACATATTGAAATTCCAATGTCTCTGGAACCAAATCATCAAGGGCCTTAAAAATGAAGACGCTAAAAGGAAAGTTGGTTAACACCCAATATCTAAAAGGGCATTAAGATATCTTATTATATTATATCTTATTAATATTTCTTGAGTTACAGCCATGCAAACTTTGGAGAAACTTTAGATTTTTCTAACAGACCTACCAATCTCTGTGCAAAGATAACATTATGATGTTGCCAGCTTTCTGAATTTGTAATTTGGCTCTAAATCTCAGGTGAAAATTGCCATTTTGACCCCCCTCTGCTAATCATCCATGATAATTAATATTTTGGCTTTCATCATTATTAGGGGCCAAGCACCAGAGGTGCGGTGGCACCTATTGTATCCGTTGGCGTTATTATTATTCTGCTTCTTCTTCTTCTTCTTCTTCCGCCGCAAGTCTATGGCAGCCCATAGAACCGCTTGCAGGAAAGTTGTATAATTTTGCACACTGATAGAGGACAGTCCCAACATTAACCATAGCAAGTTTGGAGTCTCTAACTTAAACTCTCTAGCGCCACCACTTGTCCAAACTTTCAAAAGATTTATGCTAATAACGTTTGAACCGTAAGCCGCACAACAAAAATTCTTTTTTCCTCTGATTCCTTGGCTTATGCCGAGTCGAATGGACACCAAAATTCAAAAATCGTAAGGCTTAGTTTTTTCGCTATTCTCAATTGTTCATAAAACCTACTTTTTCGAACTCGTCCTAGGCCGTTGCACCGATTGTCACAAAAATTGATCCAGATCATCTTCAGACCACGCTGGTAAAAAGTTATTGAATTCAAGTCAATTCGTCCAGCCGTTCACGAATAACATGCAAAAGAATTCTACGAAAAGCTAGCAAAAATCAATGTGAGGCTATATCTCTGTAATAGTTTGGCATATTGACACCAAACTTGGTGTGTGTTATAACAAGCATGACCTGAGCCTACCTGCAGTGTTTCGGTGCAGTGCCCCCTAGTGGTCAGGAGATACGAAAAATGGCTATTTTTCTTTATAACGTCTGAATGATTTGTCCAAAAATCACAAAACTGGTCTCTTTAGATTCGGTGTGTCATACCGAGTCGAACCATATCCAATTTTCCCATGTCAGCCATTTTGGGTGTCGGCCATTTTGAATTTAGCTTTAAAATGCTGTATCTTGAGAACGGATTAGCGTATCGTTTCGACATTAATTACAAAAATGTTCAGCACCATGCCCTGAATGTACATAAAAATTTTGGGGCCAGCGCCACCTTGTGGTCAAAAGTTATAACGAAATTTCAAAAAATGCTAATAACTTTTGCGTACATTAGCCTATTGAAATGAAACTGATTTTGATAGATTCCTTCGGTCATGCTGAGAACACCGATACCAATTTTGCCAATTTTGGCTGAACTTCCTGTCCGCCATTTTGATTCATGTTGAAAACCTACTTTTTCGAACTCCTCCTAGACCGTTAGTCCAATCTTCACCAAATTTGACACAGATCATCTTCAGACTATGCTGGCAAAAAGTTATGAATTTCGTGTCGATATACGAAACCGTTTTCGTTTAGCGCATCAACAAATTTGCTGGAAAGATGCCAAACTACATCTGAGGCTGTATCTCTGCAAAGCTTTGACATAATGACGGCAAACTTTGTGTGTGTCATTGTCATTTCACACAGAACACGTCACATCAATTTGAAAACAGCACCACCTGTTGGTCAAAAGTGATAAGCCATTAAATTTTATTACGATTGGTTGTATTTATGATTTTTCAGCCATTTCAACTGATATTATCCTAAAATGGCTTAAGTTACTCACTGTTGTAGTCGGTCTGCTGCTCCTTGCCGTGCTTAACTCCTCATTCTGCCTCTTTTGTGCTTGGCCCCGCAATTGCTGCTTGCAGCTATATTATATGTCTATTTTTCTTTAGAAAAAAAGATTAGCAAAATCAAAAATTGGAGCCGGGGAACTCTGGTTGAGTTGACACGGAGATGCTGATATCATGGCAGAACTTGCCAAAAAAGATGCTCGGGACAGCTGACCGGACCAGTGCTGTTGTGTATAAATAGCTATGTATTTGTGAAGAAGATCACTGCAATTGTGAGTAAAACCATGCATGACTCTTTATTAGCAGGATAAATGAAAAATGGTATAATATCTATGTTCCTAAACGTATCTAAAAACTATAAATACAACTGCCATAGTAGTGGATTTTTAATGTCAGAGACTTTGTAACAGACATTTGTGAAGAATTTAAAACACTTCACATATAAATATCATATATATATAAATATATAATTTTGTGTTTTGCGCATGGGTGTTTGAATAAATCACACTGTCAAAACTAGTTTGCACAATATCTAGTGAGTCACAGAACAGATTAATACAGCTACAGTCAGGAGTCCTAATAACGCACCATTCACACGGGGCATCAGTGTTAATGCTTCTCAGAGGGCGTGTCTGAAGATTGCCGCTGATTGGCCAGCGTCTGCACCGAACGGGATTGGCTAGCATCTGCACTAGTATATTTGCATAAGGCAATCTGATTGGCTGATGCCTGCGTTGGTGCTTGAAAATTTGAACATTTTTTAAAGGAGAAGTCCACTTTCAGAACAACAATTTACAAATAATTTACTCACCACCTTGTCATCCAAGATCATGTCTTTTCTGTCTTCAGTCGTAAAGAAATTATGGTTTTTGAGTAAAACATTTCAGGATTTTTCTTCATATAATGGACTTCATTGGTGCCCCGATTCTGAACTTCCAAAACGTAGTTTAAATGCAGCTTCAAATGGCTGTAAACGATCCCAGCTGAGGAAGAAGGGTCTTATCTAGCAAAACGATTGGTCATTTTTTCCAAAAAAAAAAGCATAAAAGCTCGTGAAGCACAGGCTTTGGTACGAATTAGTGATGGGTCGTTCTTGAACGATTTATTCATTTTGAATGAATTTTTAATGTGACTCGGGAAGAACGAGTCGTCTCGGGGAGTGATTTGTTCAGTTGCGTATGCGCAACATCCTATTAGGTTCTGTACTGGAATTAGTTCACCTGTTTCGAGTCTTTGGGTTTTTCGAGTTATGTATTCGTACATCTTATGGGGCTGTCACGTGATGAATGAATGACTTAAACCCGAAAACTTGTCAGATAAGAGGTGAGGTGAGCTAATCATACACTAAAGATCCAAGTAAACAATGAATTAATCTTTTCAGTTTGTAGTGTGATCAACGTTTGTGTAAGCAGTAGATGTGTTAGGGAAGTAACACGTAACATTTTAATTATATTTTTTGCTAAAATGAACGGAATGACATGAAAAAAGATTCATTCATTTTGCTGAACAAGACTCGAAGGGCCGAGTCGGTAAATGATCCGAACTTCCCATCACTACTACAAATCACGTCTAAGTTCATCGTCTGTGTACTCCGGCTCAAAAAGCTAGAGTATGGAAAAACTCCATCTTATTTTCTCCTACAACGTTAGAATCGTCCGACATCATTGTACCTTTTTGTTTGTAAACAGCATTTGACTTACTTGCACTGTCTTAGTCTTTGCGCCTTCACTTTGTAAACACTGGGTCTGTAGATCCGCCTACGTTCCACGTGACCTTTCGACGTGATTCAATAGTACGTTGTGAACGCGCATCCCAGAGCCTGTGCTACACAAGCTTTTGTGCTTAAAAAGTATACAAATACTTATTTTGCGTTAACACTGATGCCCCGTGTGAATGGAGCGTAATTGCTTTTTGCTCACTGTGACAGCAGCTGTTGGCAGCATTTGTTTCTATGTCTGAGTAGAGTACTTGACGCTGTGAAACTCCTCATACATAAACCACAGTGATACGGTTTCTCTCCAGTATGCATTCTCTCATGTCTCTTCAAAGTACTCGAATGAGTAAAACACCTCCCGCAATGAGTACACGCGTACGGTTTCTCTCCAGTATGAGTTCTCTGGTGCTCTTTCAAGAAGGTTATGGTAGAAAACATATTTCCACACTCGGAGCACACGTGAGCTTTCACACTGGTGTGTATTTTCTCATGCTTCTTCAAATATTCCAGCATGGAAAAAGTCTTCCCACAGAACGAACACGGGTACGACTTTTCGTCAGCGTGAATTTTTAAGTGCCTTTTTAGCTGTAATGCAGAAATGAATTTTTTCCCACACCGATGGCAGTCAAACGGTCGTTCTTCGGAGTGAGAGTTCTGATGCATTCTGAGATACGCTGCTTTTGTGAAACTCTTCCCGCACTGAAGGCATATGAAAGGCTTTTCTCCAGAATGAATCCGCAGGTGGTTTTTCAGAATGTCTCTACGTGTGAAACTCTTCCCGCACTGAGGACACTTGAACAACCGCTCGCCGGTGTGGATTCGTATGTGATCCTTAAGGGTCCCTTTGTGCAAAAAACTCTTTCCACACTGTAGGCAAATGAAAGGCCGTTCACCAGAGTGCGTTCTGATGTGGTTTTCCAGCTGGCCTTTTTGCGTGAAACTCCGTCCACACTGTTGGCACGCGTACGGCTTCTCTCCGGTGTGAATTCGGATGTGATTCTTAAGCTGGCCTTTCTGCGTGAAGCTTTTTCCACATTGCTGGCACACAAAGGGTTTCTCTCCGGTGTGAATTCTCATGTGCTCCTTGAGGTTTGTTTTTTGTGTAAAATCCTTTCCACAATGAACGCACCTGAAAGGCCTCGATCCGATGTGAATGCGTATGTGATCTTTTAGGTGAGCTTTCTGTGTGAACCTCTTTCCACACTGAGGACAGAAGAACGAATTGATGGTTCCTATTTTGCAAGTTGTTGTATGTTCCTGATACTGATGCATCTCATGCACTTCAGTCATTTCTTCATGTTCTACTTTCACTTCCATCAGGTCTGAAATGACATAAAATTGTAAAAATAATTCAAGAACTATAAATGTGAAACAAAAATAATAGAAACCGAAAAACACAGACAGTGGTATTTATTGGACTGTGATGTGTAAAATGTACTTACTGTACATGCGTTAAATGTCATAAACACTCAATGAGATGATACCAATAGACCTGATATAATAAAATTATCACGCTGTCCACTGTTCCTCTGCCACAAAATTGCTATTTCATGTATGGTCTAAACGAAATCATCTCAGAAAATGTTCTGTTGTCTGCAGGAACATAGTATGAAAGTGAACAGGAGGCATATATTAGGGTACAGCGGGGCTAAAGGCACCTTTGATATTATTTTCCTCTAAACCACTAGATGG
Source organism: Labeo catla (assembly GCA_012976165.1). Lineage (NCBI taxonomy): Eukaryota > Metazoa > Chordata > Actinopteri > Cypriniformes > Cyprinidae > Labeo > Labeo catla. Next base: position 648,239 of record VONZ01000309.1, read on the forward strand.
CAGAAATATGTGGCATAGCACTTTCCAAAACATCCGCTTTTCAACATACACATGCAAATTTTGCTGATGCCTGACGCGATTGCATTGCGACCAGCAGTGCAAAGTTGATTCTGTGCTTACTTGATCTAATATTTGATGTTTTAAAGATGTAGATTTAAGTAGCAAATGAGAATCGCTAAAACTGTTGAATATATCTTGAGACAAAGGTCTTCTTAGTGATTTTCAGTTTTGTTTAAGATAATTATAGCAACAGTTTTTAAATAACGAAAAAATATGTAAAAGTATGGTATTTGGGGTAAAAAGCACCCCAGCTGTTGGGACTGAAAGGCACAATAATTAACATGATAATTAATAGACGGCTGATTTTTCCATTAGTTGACGTGACACTGTTAGATTCAGATGGTAAATATCATATATCACGTTGGGTGTCCATCTTAGAGATAATCACCATGTTTAGAAAAAAAAACATCATATTTAAACAAGCTATTAATCATATCATGTAATAAAACATCATTTGTTGTTACTGCTGTAAATCTATATTAAATTGCAATGGGTTCTCCTTCAAAGCTTTTAGAATATTTACATTTTAAAATGATTCTGTTTCTGTATTTTAAAATATGTGTTTTATTTTAAACAGATTTTAATGATAGTGTATTTATTAAACAAATATATATATATATATATATATATATATATATATTTTATTTGCCAAAATCAAATAGTACAAACTTTACTAAAGTGATTGTTTTGAACAAGTATAACTTAGACATTATAAATATGTATATTATTATTATTATTATTTTATTTATTTTTTTTTTTTTCTGAAATCATACACTGGACGCAGTGAAAAGCACATTTTTTCGTAGGGTGTGTCTTTAGCCCCATTGTACACATAAGTACACATACATAGTTTTTGAATACCTCTATTAGCTCAGTTTTTGCAGGACAAAATGCTGTCTAAGTGTAGACGAAAAGCCAAAACAAAGAAAAACGATTTTCAAATGCTTGTGGATTTATTTATGAAGATGTACACATAATGTGACAAAAAAATAAAATAAAAAATACAACAAAAATATATAAAAACACAAAGTTCAGGGTATAACATAATATCACTAGTGTACATAATTACATCTTACTATAACTATTATAATTACATAATCTTATAGAAACAATCTCATTATTCTGTACTTATTATATATATATATATATATATATATATATATATATAACTTATTAAGTATAAGTACTAAGTATAATCTAGAACTATGGCAACCAAACCTTACACGATTTTTATTTTTCCTTTAAAAAAAGTAATATAAGTAATATAAATCATATAGTATAAATCATAAAATGAATCAAGATTACGCATCTTTTGACATCCACAACGTGTTCCTGAAACGAGACAGTTTTACAGTAATGACGTATTTATTTACAGTCAGTTAATTGACTATAGTCAGCAGGGAATCTGCTCGTTAAAGATGGTCGCTACTACATCGGTAATAAATTCCAATACAATACCATGAGAAAGACTGTAACAGAGTTACCTATAGGCTTGCTTTCCTCCAAGACGTCCATAGTTCTAGTTTGGAAAACAAAACGACTAAAGATGAGTTTGGGGTACTGGGGTGTCGGATGGAGCTCCACAGACACATAGCTGCTGTTTACAGTGCTCATGCAGCTTCTTCTAGTGTTGTCTGTCAGACTGAACACCAACAGCGCATTACCGCCACCTACAGCTTTAAACGTCTCAAAACTTCTCAAGTTTTGTCTTTTGAATCAAAGCAAGCAGTGATTTCCTGTTTCGATGTGCTCGATTCTACGGAGGACATCTGCTGGCTAAAGCCTGTAAATGCAACGAGGAGACAGCAAAACATGTTCAACGAATGAATGAATGGACGAATGAATGAATGCATGAAGGCACTATATTTTTCTCATGCGTTTGAAAAAAAAGTAAAATATGATCAGCAGTTTCTCAGACCAGCCATCTGAAAACTTAGTCACTTAAATTACCTTTCTTGTCTATTCTGATGTTCAGTTTAAACTTAAGTTTACATGGTTTAAACGTATATTTGTGTTAAATAAAACTGTAATACATATACACTATAAATACATGAATTACAAGTATATTTCTACTTCAGTAGTACATCGCTGCAATTGCAAAAGTATACTAAATATCACTGATAATTAAATTGTTTTTTTTTAGTACATTAAAATAAGGTGTAGGCCCTACTACAGCAAAAATATACAGAGAGCTTTTATTAGTGTATTTCCTAAAAGTGTGCTTAAGTGCACTTAATATAAATACACTAGTTAGCACTAACCCTTAAATTGATTTTAAGTGTAGTCAGATAAAGTACACCAAAAGTGTTTTATAATTGCATTTCTTAAAGGTGTGCTACAATCGCTTTACATACAATTTAGTGGGTTTTTATATATAGCTACTATAAGTTCTCTTTGGATTTTTATGAAAAATACAGTATAAATGTATTACTTAAGGTCCATTTGGACTTGTGTGGTGTGAGAAGGGATTTTGTTGTATGTCACAAAAAAATAAAATACATAAATAAATAAATAAAGTATTTTTGATGGAAGAGATACTGTTTTGTTTGTTTGTACATTACATACCGTACCTCTGCTGCATTGTTGTATGTATTAGGGTAATTATCCTTTCAATTTATGGGTGTTTACATTTACATGAATTACATTTACAGTCATTTTAATTAAATGTATTATTTCTAACATTCAGTAGTTAATTTATTAATGATGGAAACAGCTTAAAGAAGTGACTACACAATAGATGTAATGTGTTTAGATGTGTACCAAAATTCACAATTTAACAGTAACTATACTTTTACCATAAAGTACTTGAAGTGCTATATTTGTAATGTGGAACAAAGTGCTACTAAAGCACATTTTAGTTCAGATTCATGGTGTCCCAAAATAAAATTGTACACTTAGATGTTCTTAAGATTATCTTAAGAAGTACGAAAGAATATTTATTTTAGTATATTAAGTACAAAATGTGTGCGCAAAAGCTTTAAATACATTATAGAAAGTGTACTAAGTGCAGTAAAATAAAGTGTAGTGCACTTTTTTTTTCCACCGGGGGTACTGACCAAAATTATAAACGCAACACTTTTGTTTTTGCCCCCATTTTTCATGAGCTGAACTCATAGATCTAAGACTTTTTCTATGTACACAAAAGGCCTATTTCTCTCAAATATTGTTCACAAATGTGTCTAAATCTGTGTTAGTGAGCACTTCTCCTTTGCTGAGATAATCCATCCACCTCACAGGTGTGGCATATCAAGATGCTGATTAGACAGCATGATTATTGCACAGGTGTGCCTTAGGCTGGCCACAATTAAAGGACACTCTAAAATGTGCAGTTTTATCACACAGCACAATGCCACAGATGACGCAAGTTTAAAAGGAGTGTGCAATTGGCATGCTGACTGCAGAAATGTCCACCAGAGCTGTTGCCCGTGAATTTCTCTACCATAAGTCATCTCCAAAGGCGTTTCAGAGAATTTGGCGGTACATCCAACCGGCCTCACAACCGCAGACCACGTGTAACCACACCAGCCCACGACCTCCACATTCAGCATCTTCACCTCCAAGATCGTCTGAGACCAGCAACCCAGACAGCTGCTGCAGCAATCGGTTTGCATAACCAAAGAATTTCTGCACAAACTGTCTCAGGGAAGTTCATCTGCATGCTCATCGTCCTCATCAGGGTCTCGACCTGACTGCAGTTCGTCGTCGTAACTGACTTGAGTGGGCATTTGGAGAGGTGTTCTCTTCGTGGATGAATCCCGGTTTTCACTGTACAGGGCAGATGGCAGACAGCGTGTATGGCGTCGTGTGGGTGAGCGGTTTGCTGATGTCAACGCTGTGGATCAAGTGGCCCATAGTGGCGGTGGGGTTATGGTATGGGCAGACGTATGTTATGGACAACAAACACGGGGCATTTTATTGATGCATTTTATTGATTGCATTTTGAATGCACAGAGATACCATGACGAGATTCTGAGGCCCACTGTTTTGCCATTCATCCATGACCATCACCTCATGTTGCAGCATGATAATGCACAGCCCCATGTTGCAAGAATCTGTAATGGTCTGTACTGTTTTCGGACCCCCCCCCCAATACAGTAAAACTGCACATTTTAGAGTGGGCTTTTATTGTGGCCAGCCTAAGGCACACCTGTGCAATAATCATGCCACCTGCGAGGTGGATGGATTATCTCGGCAAAGGAGAAGTGCTCACTAACACAGATTTAGACAGATTTGTGAACAATATTTGAGAGATTTGTTTAGATAGAAAAAGTCTCAGATCTATGAGTTCAGCTCATGAAAAATGGGGGTAAAAAAAGTATTGCGTTTATAATTTTGGTCAGTGTAGTAGCAGCCAAAATAAGATTATAATTCTATATAATGTCATTAAAATAACTTTATGTAATTTATAGATCTAGTTTTATCAACCCATGCAGAAAGTGTAAAAAATGTGTTTCATTTTGTCCACATAAAATTCTAGTTATCAAGCCAAAGCAATGTTTTATTTGATAAATTTTATTCCATTTCATTGTATTTCATCACCATGAAATGCTGTTAAACACAATGCATAATCTAACATGTGGTGGAAAAGTATAGGAAAACATTCCGATGCCAACTTACATGAGCACAGTAACACAGCAAAGGTTTCCAGTAGCGCACAATTGTCATTTGATTCTTTTAAAATACAATTTCTGTATCAAAAACTGGGCCTTGACATGAAAACTACCACAGATGTGCCATGAAAATATCTTTAATTATGCAAATTGAAATAATGAAATGTAGCAGTTGGTTAAAGTGAGATGGTTATGTTGTAATATAACAGCATTTCTTCCAAACATCTCCATGTGAAACGTCTGCGTCAGCTACTCCTTGTCTCTGGAAACGAAGAACACAGAACAGATACTGAGTTTGCTGTTAAATCAAAATATTGCGATGTTGTTTTAATCATGATGATAAACTAACCTGCTAATTACATATTGCGTGTGGCGCTGCATGTGTTCAACAGCACATTTCCTGTGGGAGAGTATCTGCTCAGATCCTCCGCTCTGTACAGAGAATCAGTTCTGCAAAAACACAAACACACGTGAGCTGACACATAACACACATACACTGGTTTAAACCCAGAGACAGTGTAAATATAGGTTTATGAGGGAATTAAGCAAGTTAATAATGACCTCCTCAGATAAAGGTTGGAGATGCAGCCCTTGAATGTGTCTTTGCCCAGCGTTACACTGGATGAATACAGTCCAGATGAAGATCCTGACTCTTGCTGGCCAACATCTTCTTCATCGATTCGCAGTTCAATGCTAAAACAAAGGTGGATATTAATAATAAAAAATTAGGAAAGCTTATTTAGCATTTAAATGCTGGGATTACATGTGGCTGCTTTTATAAATATATGGAGCATTGATTGCACACTTCATTTATTTAATTTATAGAGCCACCGTTAGTTACAACTTGTTTTCACAGATATTTTTTTCACTAAAAGGAGTAAAGAATAATGCAAATGTTATTGTGGTAATCATACACTACTTTGTCAAATCATATTAACAACTGTAGTTAGTTAAAAATGTATTACAGTCATTTCAAGAGATTGGCAAACTGTTTTTCCAGGCAAATGAATCTTACCGTTGGCCCTGTCCGGAAACAGTGAGATAATGCCATTCGCCATCCTGATACTGCTTAGTAGACTTCCAGACGCTGCCCTGGAATTTCAGGAGCACGTATCCGTTCTCCATGGAAAGCTCAATGTTTTTATTCTGCCACAGAGAAATCACAGTGCCAATGATAAATACACAATGAGATGTGCTGTGTGATATAAAAGACACACTGAAATATAGGATTGTTTTATTTAAAACTGATATTAAACAGAAAGACTCTGACAGATTTATAAAATAAAGTTAGAAGAAAATTTAACATTTACCCTACTGAAAACTAAATGCATTTAAAATATATTTATTTCATGCAAAGTATACTACAAATACATTTACATATTATGTACTTACTAAAAATCCCCTGAAATTGTACTTTGATTATACTAAACTGGTATATTTAAAGTCTGCTAAACTGGAACATCTAATTTTGTACTTAATGCACTTTAATTGTGTGGAAGTAGTGCTGAAGTCCAACTAAAGATATACTTAAGTATATTTGTTTGTGCTAAAGTGGAACTATTGCAAGTATACTTTAGGTACACTTTAAATATTTTTTATTTAAAGACTGATATTATTTAAAAAACAAATCACACAATCCTCATCAATAGTGGCATTAAAACATTTTAAGCTTAATATAAAGAATTGTGCACTGTGCACCAGTAGTTCTCCAAATCAAGTTTAATTGTAATTTATATGTCAGTAAGTTTTGCGTGATATGTTACTAAATATGTTAACAGACTTGAACTATACTTAGTGTACAATAAATGCATTTTAAATCTTTTACTTTTTTACTTCGGTAAAAAGCCACTATTTCACTACAGTTCCTAAATCAATAAGAAAATGTACAATTAGCTCATTTGTGTTGCATGTGTACTTTGCACAAAGGGTCAAATTTTCCTTATTTCCTCCTTACCCTTATAGCAAAAAATAAATATTTTTTTATATATGTATGCTATTTTTCTGGCCAAAATATATTTTGTAAATACTGAAACTCAATGAAATACATAATTGAAATAAAACATATACTTAGTTTTAAACTCAATATGTATTTCAGAGGCAAGAAAATACATTTCCAATCTTACAGTAGCTACATTTAGGCTAAATGCAAATGTGGATGGAACAGTCAACCAGAGATCTTTTTTTTTTTCTGAACAATGCAAAATATGTTCCCTTACTAATTGTGTAGTTACATGTTATGTATATATATATATATATATATATATATATTTTTTTTTTCTTTTAAACATTTTTGTTTTTCCACACAAAAAGCTCTCAAGCTCATTAAGAGTTTTCCTTAGAAATTACTTGAACAGCCAAACCCATTAATGAGAACACACACACATTTGACCATATAATGTACGTTACTGTGAAAGAGATACGCACATTTTTGCTGTTCTGCAGCAGGATGCCGTCTGGTTTTGTACTCTTGAAGCCCAGTGACAGACTGACAACGTCTAAGCTGAAGCTTTCATGGAGTTTCTCCAATGAACTGCCGAGGCTGAATTCCGCCTTCCTGACCATCTGGAAAAGAGTGTGACAGTTAAGAAGTGCCACCTTTCTGCGTTACACTGGGGTGAATATTGATGAAACCAAGCTAGCGTATTGCTGTGTAAATATGACTGATAAGTTGATTACCAGGAGCTCATTAGTGCAGCCTCTGCCGACGCCCACTTTCTCTTCAATGCTCGGGGTGGAGCCGGCGGCTGTACCGATTTTCACACAGCCTTTCAGAGCTGGGCTAGTGATGTTGTATCTGTAATAAAATAATTCAGAATTAGTAAACCATCATGTGATTGTTCTGAAAAGGTTCACATTTATCACATTTGCTTGTAACGACAGCTTAAGGGAGTCATGAACTGAGAAATCAAATTTCCCTTGATATTTTTGACATATAACAGGTCATTTGAGTTACATTTTCAAATAAGTTTACTTCCAAGTCTTAAATGCGCTCCGCCTATAAAAACACACAGCAAAAAATCATGGACAGAAAATGTCACGCAAGATCGAGACAGACCTCTCACGCAAATTTTTGGGTAATCCGCCGATGTAGTAGTACTTGAACGCTTGTGGAATGACGTCCGTCCTTTTGACCTCTGTGTTCCCTACTCGGACTTTAAACTCTCTTCCTGCAATAATCCAAACTTTCACATCTGTTTCCTGAAATACAAAAGACAAATTGCATTTTAATTGTCACTGCTGTACAACATCTTAAAGAAAAAAGCCAACTTTGTGCTTCCTTACCGGAGAAAGGCTTGCCACATCCTGACTTCTGACTGGCTCTAAAATATTATCTTTGTTTTGGCCACGCAGAACAACGTAACCGTTCTCAAGAGAGACGCTGTAGAAAAAGTCCTGACAGGGTATGAAGAAAACAAGAATGAAAATCTCAAAAAATAAATACTTTTATTTGTATAAAAGACACATTGGAAAAGATTTCAGTAGGTATGAACAAATTCTTACATCATTCTCGTCTCCAAAATACAGCAAAAGCGCATCCTTAGTTCTGGTTTCCATTTTCTGATTGATCTGTAGATAGTTGGGGAATTTTTCAAGCAGGACTTTGGCGTAACCGGTGCCTTCGTAGTAATCTGACTCTGAGATCGTTAGTGGGATTTGTCTGAGCAAATGGAAAGAGAAACATGAAAGAACGGACACTTGTCGCAATGTACAGTCTATTACTAAATACTATTCTGATTATTGGTTAACTGTGAATATGTTATTACTTATTAATACATCAACATCTCACCAGGCACATTTTGACAGCTTACCTCTTGCAAGGTGTTTCTAAGTTAATATTAACAGCGTTCTTAAAGTTGTACAGACTGATGAATTTGTCATTGAAGGTGGAAAACTCAATGCAGCCCTTGTATTTGCCATAGTTGAGAGAGGCCGGTGGCTAAAAAAAGGGAGAAATGCTCTTTTTAACAACAAATATGTACTTAAAAATGCACCAAGAATGAAAGAGCTCATCACCAGTGTTTGGCATTACAGGTAACACAAATTACTAGTATTAAAAATAAATAAGCAAGCTCAGCCCAGACAAAAGTAAAGTAATGGATTACTTTCAATGAAGAGTAACTATTAACACAATTAGTTACTTTTTAATGGAGTAATGCAATGTTGTAAAGCATTACTTTTTTAAGTAACTTTCCCCCACAGTGTTCATCACACAAAATCCTGTCAGAGAAAAAATGCATATTTACTTTGAAGTCATCTGGATATCCTCCAACATAGAAGACCACTTTCTCTGGACTGAGATCCAGCAGGTTGCGAGTCAGTTTACCCAGGTTTTGTATCAGCTGTGGAGGCTTTGGATTGATTGACGTGTACTGCTTTGTTTGAATGACTTCTGCATCTTGATAAATTCTAGATATGGGGGAAAAACAGGTGCATATAGTGAACAAAGTATACTGCAATTACAACTATACTAGAGACATTTGTTTATGAGCAAAAGCAAACAAAAGTGCCAAAAAGGATAAATCATCCAACTTCACTCCTTTAAACAACTTAAGCATATGTAATGGCAGCAACTGTATTTGTGACAAAACAGCTTGCACAAACACAGCTGTCTGCATATAATGAATGCAAAGGTGATAGCTCAAATTTCAGCATAATGTTTAGAAATTATGCATTCAGCACATTGCACATTGGAAATTGTTTGGAAAGAGAATAATGCACAAGTAAATCCTTATATATACTATAGACATAGATATTTTACATGATGTAATTTTTCTTCAAATGCGCCATAGTAGTAAAATGGATCCGATAATACTGCAGCAACTCCACTTTTACTGCATCACACATAGTATGCATTACTGAAAACTGTCATTTTCACTTGTACTGACAGTAATAACATATAGTTTCCAGAAACAAATGGGATTTAAACCAAATTGTTTCTGTCTAAATCAAGTCAAGTCACCTTTATTTATATAGCGCTTTAACAATACAGATTGTGTCAAAGCAGCTTTACAGTATTAAATTAATTTTCGAGAAAAAACAAACTGAAAATACCAATATTTTTTAAATCATGCATTGTATTATACCTGTAAAGGTCGATTTTGTCGAAGAAAGCCACGTCAGATGAGGACTCGGTGATGCTGGATGCCTCCATATCGTACTCTTCTCCATTGAGCTTATAAATGACGTGCAGGATGTTCTTGCGAAGAGCCATGCCGATGTAGTCTCCAGATGCCTGCGAGAACATTCGACAAGTGCATTCATGAGTCTCAGGCTAAAATGACTGTAGTTTGAACAGATCTGAATGCTGTTCCTCACACAGCTGACGCACAGCACAATCACACTCACGTCTTTCTTTCCAAGGTACATCACGAACAGATTGTCTTCATATGTCTGACGCCGGCGCCGTCTGATCTCATCGCCTCGATTGAGGGGTTTCTCGGGTCTCTGGAGGGACAGGGAGAGAGTGGTGTACGCCCGCAGGTCGTCTATGTCTTGAGGCGGACGAAGCTCTACATGCCCTTTACCGGTGAACTTCATGGGCACAACAATCTGAAAGAGATTTGAAATATTAATAAGAGAACTACACTCCTAGAAAAAAAAAGGTACAAAAGCTGTCACTGGGGCAGAACCTTTTTGAAATGTACACCTCTATACCTTGTTTACCCCTAAATGGAGCATATTAGTACCTTAAAGGTATGTATTAGTACATAAAGTGTACATATTAGTACCCCAAAACCAGTCTTGAGTAGCACGGGTATTGTTGTAGCATATTGTAGGTAAAAATGATCAATTTTTCTTTTATGACAAAACTAAAGATCATGTTCAGATATTTTTCCTACCATAAATATATCAAAACTTAATTTTTGATTAGTAATCTGCATTGCTAAGAACTTCATTTGGACAACTTTAAAGATGATTTTTTTGCACCCTCAGATTCCAGATTTTCACAAAGTTGCATCTCAGCCAAATATTGTCCTATCCTAACAAACCATACATCAGCTGAAAGCTTATTTATGCAGGCAGCTTTTAGATTATGTATAAATCTCAATTTCAAAAAAAATCGATCCTTATGACTGGTTTTGTGGTCCAGGGTCACAAATGGTAAATATCAGTACCTTTTAAAAAGGTACTGTCCAAGTGTCTGATTTTGTACCTTTTTTTGCATGCAACATTTTTGTTCATACACAACATGCTAAACTCCGCTGTAGTCAGGGTATATGCCATGTTTAACTAAACATGAATGAAAACAAGGCTGCGAGTCATAGATGTAAAGTCTGTTTAGTGTGTTGTACTGTTGTTTCAGTCGAGAACTGGGAAAAAAAACTTCAGAAAATTGGTTATGTGACATGAAAATGATATACACTGGAAAAAATGATAACCTAAAAATGGTAGCATCTAAGTTAACTGGTTTGAAGTCAAAAATAATACTTAATATTATGAATCAACCTAAATACATCAATTCATACCATCAAAAACTGTCACTGGTGCGGTATCCTTTCAAAAGGTACTAACATGTAATATTTAGGTACTAATATACACCTTTTAGGAGTAAATAAGGTGTACGTTCGGGAAAAGTACCACTCCAATGACAGCTTTTGTACCTTTTTTCTTAGCCCGTGTCTGTCAGAGAGATTAAACTCTATTTGAACTATTTTAGATTGAATTAACGCATCTGTAGAGCAAATCAACCTGCAGTTTTGTTGGTTATGTTGGTAAGCTGTAAAAAAAAAAATGCAATGACCTTGCAATGATGCTTTAATGGTATCAGTTACAACAAATTTCAATGTACTATTTCACTTGACTGCATTTATAGAGTGTAATATATAAGAAATGAATAGTCTTACTCTGTTAGCAGCCTCTCTTGCTTGCTCGATCAGCTCCTTTATCTGATTAATATTATCAGACACGTTGTTCCCGGCGCTAATCTGAGAATTGATCTCCTCTATTTTATCCAGCAGGGACGGGATGGAGCCACTCAGATTTTTGACTGTCAAATGGAATGAGAAAATTATGCGTAAGTTAAAGAGGATGTTGCTGAAGAATATGATTAAACACAACATGTGTAGCACTTACCGGTCATTTCCACGTTATTGAGAGCACTGTCCATATTAGAGACAGAAGGACTAATGGAGATCTTGCTCACTTCTGCTTTGATGTTGTTTAGCTGCTCCACTGTGTCACTCGTGGAGCGATTGGCTGCCGCTGCCGCTTTCTTAGCCGCGCCGATAATATTACCAATGTCATCTTTGATCGGACAGAATGAAAACATAGTGTCAGGCATATTCATTTACCTGCTGAAAAACCAGCTAACTGCCTTAAAAGGATAGTTCACCCAAAAAATTACAATTCAGTCATTTTTCAATCATTTCAATCATTCGCCCTCAAGTTTGTCCCCTTTGACCTCCATATTATGGAAAAATGCACTATACCAACAATTTTCGAAATATCTTCTTTGTGTTCAACAGAAGTTGAACGTTCATACAGGTTTGGAACAACTTAAGGGTGAGTAAATGATGACAAAGTTCATTTTTTGGGGTGAACTATCCCTTTAAGCTGGTCTAAGCAAGAAAGCTGCATAAGAAATCAAGCATGCCAGCACTTGTCTTTTCATACAGCCTTTGTAAACCATACTGTCTTATGTATGGAATGGGCTTGTTTTGTCCACAGAGTCATATATCAAGCAGTGCTCTTTTTTCACCTCTCTGAATTCCTTTCAAACCCTCCTGAATAGCGAGCAACTCCTTTTCCAGTGCTTTCTTTTTCTCCTCAGCAGTTTGCAGGCGTTCCTTCTGATTATTGAGGTCTTTAGTTGCTCCTAATAAAGACAGAATAACAGCGTTCAAGTAACAACTGATTATTTGAAATCAAATGTAGTTTGTAGATTGTTCTTCACAGAGTTAGGGTTTTATTAAATTCACACAAACCTTTAAGATCTTTAACTGCATTTTTGGCATCTTTAAGTAGGTTATTGCCATCATTTTTCAGATTTTTGGCCCTGTTGATTAAGTCTCCTTCACTAACATCCTGAAAAAAAAAATATTAATAAAGAATCAACACTATACACAACACAATAATAAAGAATCAAATGTATGTTAGCCATCAAACACTGGCCCAAGAAAGTGCTTAAAACTCAAAGTCACACTTATAATCACATTTATATTTAATTTAATTTAATTTAATTTTATTTTATTTTATTTTATTTTATTTTATTTTATTTTATCATTTAGTTTGTTTTTTTATTTAATACATTATATTTTGAGTGGATTTATTTATTTATTTATTTTACTAAACTACATTTATACAGTAGTTATGATCCATTTATTACCTGTTAATAACTTTTTAAGAATAATTAAATAAAATAAATAAAATTTCCGAATCAAACTGTCTTATATCTTGAATTACATTAGGAACATTATTGCTGAAGTATAAAAATGTAAAGGAAATTTAAGTTAATTGTTATTTAAAAAAACAAACAAAAAATAAATAAATAATGATAATAATAACAATAATAATAATAATAAATTACTATTTTCAATATTTTCAAAAACATGATTTACTCTAAATTAAAACCATAAATCTAAACAAGTTGTGCTCCAAATTTGAGGTTGATATTTTGAAAAATGAGCTTTTACTAAAATGTTGTTTGGGTGTAGTACCAAACATTACCACTATTTTTTTCCAATGTTTTTTTTTTTTTTTTTTCTTTTCAGAACCATTTAATGTGAAAATAAATTGGAGGTTAACAATTTAGAACTGTATGAAATCAGTTCCGCTTAAGCTCACAGGGTAATTTATCTCTATCCTACAGTATGTTCACTTATATCACACATTTAGCAAGTTCAGAAGAGTTCTTTTTGTCATTTTGCAACACAATATCTTTTGTTTTATCATTTTAAACTTCTTTTTGTGACATGTTTGAATTAAAACGTGTGCCTGTGCTATATTTCTTTAAAACAAATGCTTGGTTTGGTATTTTATTATCAAATTCATTGACATTGAGACATTTTCGCAGCTGCCGCATGTGTCCTAACTTTGACATTCATGCACGTTTGGTGGGATCTCCTACATTGAGCGCTTTGTCTGCCGCCTCTTTGGCCTTCTTCGCCGCCTCCTCTGCAGCGTTGACAGCGTCTGTGATGTTTTTGTACGCCTCTATCCCAGAGAGAGCGGTTTGCACACCAGAGCGCCCACTCACATTCTGTACAGCACTGTCCAGGACAAAAACAGCACTTATATTACATATATCAACAATATATCAGCATATTCTCTTACCTCTGGGGGAAAAATATGTTAAAGAAACTGAAGGTAGAACACATGGAACTGGCATTTTTATGAGCTGAAAATCAATTGAAAGTGATGTGGGAAAACGAGAGGCGCCTCGTGACACACAGGTGATCTCACATAGGTGTGTTGACTTACTCTTGTAGCTGTTTGGCCAGTTTGTGCATGTTTTCTGCATGTTCTTCTGCCTGTTTGACTATTTTCTCTTTGGCTGCCGCTTGTGAGATGGTACGGACTTTATCCTTGAGTTTAGACTTTGCTCCGTTGAGCTGCGCCGCAAGCTGTTCATATTCCTGTGGGAAAATTAGAGGATTTGTCAACAGTGAAATCACTAAAATGATAACTGACTATAAAACTGATCTGAAATTGGTTCTAGTCAGTTAGATAAGCCAGTTAAAGCATAAATGATAAAATATTATTACATTTAAAGTTAAGTTAGTGATCCGTAAGTGGTCCTGCACAGTCAGTTACCATCGAATTAATGCATAAATGACAAAATAGCATTAAATATGAATGTTGCATGCATAAAAATTAAGTTTGCTCAAATTTTTAATTTTAGAATTGTCTCACGAGGAAATGCCTGGGTCATATTTCTCTCCTAAATTAATTTTTAATTAGAAATAAAGTAAATGTTAACTATATATATATATATAGTAAATCTAGTAAAACTAAAATAGTGATAAAAATTAATAAAAATTATATAGACATATAAAAAAAACAATAAACATGACAAAAACACAAAATGACTAACACTGTAACTAAAATTAACAAGAAAGCAGAGAATATAAAAGTAAAATCTAATTAATAATAAAATTATTATATATTTTTTATATTATTATAATTGTTTATAATAAAAATGTATATAAATATATATTAATAAATTGTTATATAAAAATATAGATACATAACGTTCTATATATAATTAAAATAATGAATAAATAATTCTATATAATTAAAATTATACATGATAAAAGTGTATTTGAAAATTGTTTTAGCACAGTATTTTTATATTGTGGCATTATGTGGGAAATGCTCAATGATTGATCAAATAAATAAATAATAAATAACTTGTTTGCATATGTGCTAAATATTGTTTCCTATTTTTCTTTTTGACCTGGAAAAAAAAATTGTCATCCACCTAAACCCAGAGGTGTGATTATAACTATATAACTAGCAAACCTCCTAGTTTCTAGTACCATCTATGTGTTTCAGAAAGTTTACCGTTTTGCTGTTATTAAACATTTTCAGCATGTCCTCAGTTTCTTTCAGCTGATCGACTGCAAGAACAATCTGACTCTGGACAAGGTCTCTCTCAGGCTGCAGATCTTTCACTCGTTTCTGAAAAAAAAAAGGGGATAAAAACAAAATCTTAATATATATATATATATATATATATATATATATTCTCTCATGACAGCAGGTGTTTTTTTGTTCTGAGGATTGTAAGTTTCCTGATTCTTACCAGAATATCTTTAAGGCCTTCAGCGTTGATGTCATTCTGATTGTCGGCTTTCTTCACCATATTTTCAGCCTGTTTGAGCAAATTCTCTAACTCTTTCATTTTGGCCTCATAGTTGCTCAGTAGACCATCAACACGTTTGGACGCTGCCTCATTCTCGTCACACTGCTTTATGATGTTTTTAACATTCTCTAGAACTGCAATGAAAACCATCAAGTATTAATACAGCAACTGTCAATAATGACTGTTAGCATAACCAGCTTAGACATGCACAGGCAAAATGGATAGTAAATGTACATTTGTTTGCTTCAGCTTGCTCTTTCTTAGCTGCTTCTTTCGGCGTGGTGAAGCTTCGCTTTTGCATCTCCTTCACCATGTTCTTTGACTGCTCCAGGAGTTTGGCTAAGTCGGAGTTGGGCAGAGCTGATCCACTGCTGTTTGAGTCCATCAGCTGCTTCAGGAGCTCTGAAGAACAAATCATGTACATATATCATAAATACAGTACATATTTCACTCCTTAATCATTATTATAGATTTAGAAGTTGTTTTTTTTTTTTCAGATTGATAAATTTAAGTTCTAAAATTTTGATTAAAAATCCTAAATGTTCAAGCAAAAAAGAACATTATTAGCCAACTCTATATGTAGAGTATATATGTAGGTGTTTAACCCTCATAATGCGTTCAACATCTGTATACAATTTTTGCATTACAGGTACATTGGTACCCGAAGAATCATTATTATATTGCGTAAAACAGTCATTACCTAATATTTTTCAAAATTAAAGAACAAAAAATAAATGCAGAAATAACATGGTAATATTCAAAAGTGAATTTTTCTCACTTTTTTTATTTTCTCATTTACGTTTTTACAAGTTGAGAAGGTAATGAGAAGTTGCTTATTAATGAGTAAATGTCATGAGTTTTGCATTTTACCATTGAGAATTGTCAAATGACACATAATATATATAGATAAGAAATCGTATTTGAATATATCATTGTAATCTGAGGATTACTTTGATTAACCCAATTTGAAAAAAATGGAATTTGATTACATTTCTTTGAATTTGTAACACTCTAAAATAGTCAAAACCTACATATTTATTTCTAAAAAAATAAATATGTAATAAATAAAAAACAAGATAAATGTTATTCTAAAATGTTTTCATGCAAAATAAATTATTTTTATAAAACTTTCATTTTCAGATCCAAAACACTGACCAGTTTTTCATGCTGCATTAGTTCATATTTATGTTTATCAACAAAATTCAGGTGCAAAAGTGTGAGACATATGGAGAAAATATATAATAATTACATTAATTTTTATTTTATTCATTACATTTACAATTACAACTTTTTTTTTTTATCCACTAACATAACTTAATAGAAAAATTTACAAAAAGTATTTTTGACACTAATGGTACTCCATACATACTGGGCCAAAATATATCAAATGTCAAAATGACCTGAATGCATTATAAGGGACAAAATTAACCAAGCCCTTAGGAGCAGTGGCTGGAGACATTCAGCTCGAGTGCATTATGGGATTGTTTGCAGCACACAGGATCTGTCAGCACAAGTCTGCTACAATACAGTCATTACTGATGCAGCTGATGCTCAACAGTCAGAAAACAGCACACCTGCGGCCATTTATCAACACAGCACACAAAAGCAGTGCTGCTAACCCCATTTGACAAGTAACTGTAATTGTACCTTATTTACACCTAAAAGGAACAAATTAGTATCCTAAACATACATATTAGTACTTTTTGAAAGGGTGCCGCCCTTGTGATAGCTTTATACTGTACTGCCTTTTCTGAGAAGGTTTATTTACTAAACTGCTGTCAAATTAAAAGAAACCTCTACAAAACATGCCTGTCCTCATTTATAGCACTGCATACTCAGAATTACAGGTAATGCATTATTATTAAGAAAAAAACAACAACAACAATCTATGTGTTTTTACCTTGTATTTTTCTGAGGAGGTTCTGTGTCTCAGTGTCCAGATCTTTTGCTCTTTGGTGGCTGTTTTCAGCATTAGCAAGAGCTTTCTGCGAATCCTCAGACTGCTTCCTGGCCTGGACATAAAACAGATGCATGAATTATTTGATCCACAGCACATATATGCTTTGATTTATGGAATTTCTACATGAAATCTGCATATGTTGTTGTATCAGAAGTCAAGTATTCCAGTACCTGTTCTTTCAGATTGTCCACATCTTCAGACAGATTAATAACATCTCGCTCCAGCTGGTTAACTTTAGGCACCTGATTGTTGATGGTGAAGCTGTACGTGTTCACCAGATTCTGAAAGAAAACAAGACATGAGCTAAATTAGATTTGTTGTTCAGTATTCATGTATGTTGAATGTCAGCATTAACAAAAACTGGATCGCAGTTTTTCAGGATGCTATTTTGCAGAGTATAATCTGGGATGTTATTGTCATTGCATTATGAAAAGATTGAAAAGACATTTGTTCTGTTGATGCTTATTGAGTTTGGAAAAGGTATTATATGGTTTTGTAAGGTGTAGTCAATCACGCCATTGTCTAAAAGACAGGAAAATAATGGGGTTTACAGCCTGTTTGCCGTGAAAGCACACGGACAAAACATTTTAAAATGGGCTGATGCAAATCTGTACTCTTAAAAAATACCAACAAAGTTTGTAGTTTGCAAATAATGGTGCACTTCTACATTTATTTTATCAAAGTAATCTTTGCTGACTAGACCTACTGACTAAACCTACTCATAAAATTATGATTTGGACTTAGTGGTTGAAACACCCTTTCAAGTACTGTGAATGTTCAGTCATGTCTGAAAATTTTGCTGAATCACCAAATTGCCCACAAAATGTTCCAGACTCCATCCAACCACAGCCCGCAGTGCATTTTAATCTGATGGTGCATTATGTGGATGACTGAGCAGATGTGGATTCTGATGTGGATTCTGGTAAATGATAAACACTGTGATATTTTAAACCACCCACTTATTTTAGCTGTGTATGTGTTAGACCCTAACATGATAACACTTGTTATATGTGCAGTTAAACTTTTGATTTACCATTGTACCATTATTTCAATCCTCAACTGCATGCATTTTACAATGTTAAATTACAACATTATTATTATCATATATCAGGGGTGGTGAACTCTGGTCCCGGAGAGCCGCAGCCCTGCAGAGTTCAGCTCCAACCCTAATCAAAACTCACCTGCCTGTTGTTTTCTAGTAACCCTTCAGACCTTGATTAGCTTGTTCAGGTGTTTTTGATTAGGGTTAAAGCAAAACTATGCAGGGCTGCGGCTCTCCAGGACCGACGTTCGCCAACCCTGTCATATATATTATATCTGCCCTCGGTAGCAGAAAAAAAAAAAAACTTTCTCAAAAATATTGAGGAATAAGAAGGAAAAATTCGGGGACACTACAAAAGGAGATGAAGGAATACCGTTGTGGCGGTAATGGCTTCTTCAAGCTTCCTCAGGTGTTCTTTTGATGAAGGTCTGAGAGAGTCGAAATCGACTTGATCTTTAATCTTTCTGAGCTCAACATCAAGCTTCTCCAGATCAGCCAGTAATGTCTGTGCACAGTTATCACACTCTGAAAAATAACACACACACCGTTACAAAATAACACAGGACGAGATAGCAAAAGGAAAGACTGGAAATAATGACACGGCGTGATGTCAGTCAAATCCTTTACCTTCACACTGCTCTTCTGTGTTTGTGTCTTGGAGCTCCAGAGAAGTCCTGCACACTGTATGGAAGAATAAAACAAATTGTGAATTACGATATTTACAGAGTTCACTGAAATTATTATTTCAACCCTCAGTTGCAAGCATGTTAGAATGATTTCTGAAAGATCATGTGACACTAAAGACTGGAGTAATGATGCTGAAAATTCAGTTACGATCACAGCAATCAATTACAGTTTACAATGTATTCAGCAGAAGCATGGTATGGTAGAATAGTATGGTAATGAGAAATGGTTTGTGTTCAGAGTGAGAGGGAAGGATATGCTTAAGGGAAAAAAAGGTAATGGTGCTATTTTTTTTTTGTTATCATTTAGAGTTAAAATGTGACAGATGCCCATGAAAATCAAAATGCACATAATACACAAATAAACGCACACATACCTCCGGTCTTGGAGTCACACAGGTTTCCAGGGCAGTTGCATGGACGACAGTGTCCACCGTAGACCAGAGGATCGCCGTAATATCCCGGAGCACATCTGAGGAAACATGTTCAGATTCATCTCTACTGTACATGAACAATAACATCAAACAGATGTAGTGTTTCCTGTCAGAAATGACCAGACTTTTAAAAATCACTTATAAATCTCTCGTTTTGCTATACTATCACCAAATCTTGGATTCGTCAACTTGTTTTCTTTCAGTCAGCACAGGTTTTGTGTTTTCTTTTGGAGCTGATTGATCATAGGCCTCATTGATCTGAGCTTATGCACCTCAGTTTTTGAGTGAAAAAAATTTGGCCAGCGTTCACTTAAAACCTGAATATACAGCTTCAGTAAGAAAATCCATGCTGGTTGACCAGTACCTGATCCGCATAAACCAGCCTGGACAAGCACAGAGTTTGAGCTTTTACATAAATTCTGCACTGAGTATGTGAAGCACACAGGGATATTTGATATAAAGATCAGTTTTGGGAAATTTAGGAAACTGAATGACTCACCGCTCGCATCTTTCACCTGTGTAACCGTCTTTACACAGACACAGAAGTCTGCCATCGGTTTCAGTGCAGCCAAATGCAAAACTGCAGAAAGAGAAGCCACATCATTAGTAAACAACATAAATCTATTATTTTATTAGGTAAATTTAAATAAATAGGAGGAACAATATCCACTTAGTTAATATATATACTTCCCCAGGTGATTACATTAAGAATTGCAAATATTTGTGTGTGTATTAAAAGTTTTCTGAACTGTTATGTTTGCCAGAAAAACAAACAAACAAAGAATGCCAGAAAAACAAACAAACAAACAAATAAATAATAAACATTTTCACCAATTATTAGGAATAAAATGCTGCAGAAATTAAGGAGAATGATACATGATCAAACCCCTCAGTAAAATCAAAAATAAAATTGTGAATTATTATTACAAATTAAAATAACTGTTTTCTATGTGAATGTCTGTTCAAATGTAATGTAGTGAATTTTTAGCATCATTACTCCAGTTTTCAGTGTCACATGATCCTTTAGGAATCATTATAATAAGCTGACTTCCTGCTTAAGAATCATTTTTTATTATTATCAGTGTTAAAAACAGTTGTGCTGCTATATATTTCTGTGGCTGTAATTTAAATTTCCAGATGCAAATAGATAAAGTACAATAAAATAACACATGAAAGTGCATTTTGGATTGTCTCATTGTCTCAAAACTAGCAGTGCTTTTTCATCACAGATGTGAGACTTACTTGTTGGCGTTGTTGCTGAGAGGACATGGACACACGCTGCATCTCTGAGCTGCGTTTAAGTAATATCCATCTTTACAGCGCTCGCAGTGATCACCTGCTGTATTATCACGGCAGTTCTGTTCAACAGAGCAATTGTGTTACTGAATTGAACAGCAACACAGCAACAAATCAAGGGTGCAACCGTGAAAACAGAGCACTTTATTACCAGACATCGGCCGGTGTTTTCCTCACACTCGTTGGAGAAGCCGTTACAGGAGCAGCCAACACAGCGAGCAGTCGGACCACTTCTGTAGTGACCGGCAGGACATCTCTGATAAGAGACAACAGGAAGTGTTTAAATAAACAAATTAATTAGTTAAATAGCTTTGGATTACCGTTAAAACTGGTATTAAATTATTGACCGTTCAATTTATGCTGAAATGAATGTCACTGGCTATACATTTTCAGAGCCGATATTATCACTAGCATTTTTATGGTTTCAGTATCGGTCACTTTTAAAAACAATTTGCAGATTTAAAAAAAAAAAAAAGAAAAGCATTTAAAGAAAGCTTTTGTCAGGGGCCTTGGTATTCTTCATTTTGACATTAATTTTCATTTTTACGACAGATATATCGGTTCAGAAAATCAGTTATCGGTCTACTTGATCTGTAATAATCAGTATCAGCATCGGCCATGAAAATAACTATTTAATAAGCTATCTGATTTAAAAAAATAATAACATAACATCACGACTTGGATACAAGAGGTCTAAATAAAAGATCTGTAATCAGGCAGAACCACACAAATCAAGCAAAAAACAAAACAAAACAAAAAAAAAACCTTCTTTCAAAGCTTTTGATTAATGGTAAAACAATACACAAAACAAAAGTGAGGGGGGAAAAAAAACTAATACTGGACGGAATGGATAATGTATCTGAACATGTCCAAAACAGTGTTGTTTTTCTATAATTGAGAAACTACTGTATTCATTAATATTTTAAATAAGTTTGCTTTTTTAATTTATTTTATTTTAATTTTAGTTCATTTGAAATGAAAACGAGTGTTTATATAGAAGTCTAAATAAAGTAGTTAAAAGTATTAATACTCTAATTTACAAATTGTCAAAAATAAGTGTTCTCTGTAAAACATTATTATTCGAAGTTAAAACAAAGATTAGCCTATTGAAGTAACAGTACAAGTAAATACAATTTCAGTCTTTCTACTTAAAAATGAGCTCAATTCAGTGTGTTACTTGCCATTTCTTTGTAACAGTGTACGAAATTTACTAGCAATTTCTGAGTGAAATTTGATTCTGTGCGATTTCTAGTTGTAAGTAACGCCTACAACTTCTCATAAATAAATCAGTTATAAAAGCTGAATGAAATTATACACAAAAACGCCATTCATCCATCACCAAATTTCAACTAATAGCCATTCACACAAATACATAAAATATTTCTCCTTACCTGTGGATCGTCAATTGAAGGGAACTGAACGCGTTGTGTGTCGTGAAAGTCTGGAAACTGAACGCGCTGAGCATCGTTTCCCGCTGGATACTGAAGTCTCTGTGTCCATTCCGCCTGTTCTCTCTGATGCTGCTCGCTCCTGTGTTCGGGTCTGGGTCCTCCAGAAACCAGTACTATCAGGGCCCCGAACGCAAGGGCCCTCAATGCTGCACCCCTCCGCACTACTGATCCTGACATTCCGCTCTGCTCGATCCGTGTGAAATAACTCGTTTCTCGTCCAGGTGAGCTCTTCTTAAAGAGGGAGAGAAACGCCCCAGACGAGCACTCATGCCTGAATCAGTCGCGGACGAGCGACCGCAGATGAACCAGGAAACTGAGTCACGCGTAGGTATGCAGTGAGGATAGACATGTACTGTACTGTACTCAACACCTGGGGAATACCTGAGCGGCAGAAAACACACATTCAAGACATTAACTTTATCAGTACATTGTCTGTAGTTGTTCTGGTAACACTTTAGTTTAGGGAACAGCTTCTCTTTATTAACTAGTTGTTTATTAGCATCCAGCATATTGACATATTGACCTTACGAAGTATTAATAAGAAGCAAATCAGGAGTTTATTGAGGCAAAAGCCATAGTTAACAATTAGTTAATAGTGAGAATTAGTCCCCAAACTAAAGTGTGGCCATTATTGTGATATTTATTTTAGTGACACTTCAGTTTAGGGACCAGTTCTCACTATTAATCAACTATTAACTATCTTGTGTCAATAAACTCTTAATAGTTAGTAGGTAGTAATGTTATTTAATTTGAACACTTTTAATAAATTGAAAGGCTAAAATATATTAGTCAATTGTGCCTAATGCATTAAATGAATTTTATTATAAAGTGTACTACATTTTGTTATTATATTAAATTATTGGTAACTTTAAATTAGGGAACACATTTTCACTATTAACTAAGCGTTTTCCCTCAATAAACTCCTAATTACTGCTTATTAGTTGGTAAAATAGTTTAGCTATTGGGTAGTATTATTAATTATCTTTTTTTGTCATGCAATTATCATATATGCAATTATTGTCATGCAAAATACTAATAAACAGTGTTCGAACTTGGGGTCTCCCCTGGTTATTCAATACAACTATGATACTTAAAACATAAAATTAGTGAAAATGAAATGAAAAGACTCGATCGCTGTAATAAATTTAGACGTGCTTACGTTAAATCATATTTTATATTTACGCGTTTTTACAGTGTTGCCTATTATAACCAATCGCACACGAGTCTGTTGAGTTTAGAATGCAGTGACCAATCAGAGACGATCAGAACAGTCATTGCTGAAACCTGGAGTTTTGTTCAGATTGAACTCGCAAATTCCCTCATCATAAGCAGTTAAGATGTACGAACTATGTAAGTAAGAGATTTATTTATCATACAGTCTATGGACAGCTTCATTAATTATAGAGGAGTAATGAGTGCCCATTTAGAGTGCGTTCTTTCACTGCGTGATTCAGTCTAATAAAATGCATTTCCCGAAATTCAGGATATGGGGGCAGACAATTATATTTATATAATTTCATATAGTTAATCAGTATCACACAAAGAGTGCCATTTTTTAATGCAAAAATCACAAATGTGATATTGATTTTATACAACAGTTCAATAAACTAATAGTTAATATTAAGAGACTTCCGTTTTAGACACCATATTGCCTATTTTTGCTCTATTTCGCCAACAAAAATCGTTCCAAACACAGCCACTGCACTCTTTTGCGTCTCTAAACAACATGACGGTGTTTCGTTCCTTAATGAATTAACCGTTTAAGAGATTCGGTTCAATCCAATGACTCACTTATTAACAGTGACTTGCTGCCACCTACTGGCGGTTTTAATTCAACATTTAAAGTTCCTTTTCATTTTTTTTCAAATAATTTCAAATATCAGCATTCAACGTTTTAGGATTAAAATATCAAAACATTCTTCTTGCATTTGTAACTGCAGGTTAAATGCATTCATGTCCTGCATTAAACAGTGGGTAAATACATCTAAATGCCAATTCAGATGCAGCCTTTGTGTTTCCTCTGTGTTGAAAAAAATTAATTTTGTTGATAATGATTTTATTTGTGTGGTAACAGCCTAAAATGTCTTATTATTCTAAGTGACTTTATTGATTAAATGTAAGAATTTGACGCACAAGATAATGCACACTTTCAGAAAACAGAATGGGTTTATAAAAGTAAAAAATGCCCATAAAAGGTAAAAATCACTTTAAACTTGTTTGAAAAAATTAATTTCCTCGGCTAGGTATTTAATTCTTCTTTGCTTAGTGATTGTTTGATACACCTAATTCACTGATCATCATAAAATAAGCCTTCAAATTAGAATTAGGTTTTAAAATAATAAGGACAAGACAAAAATATGAATAATAAATATATACGGTTTATTTATTTATTTTTTTTTTTGAAGGTCTGATTAGGGGACACAATTCGAACACTGCTAATCAATAGCCAATATTCTAGTAATATACATGCGAATAAACATCTAGTTAATAGTGAGAATTGGTCCCTATACTAAAGTGCTGACTTCTTTACTATTAATATTTTCCCTTATCTCCAGAAGGAGCTCTTATGTTTGCTATTACGTTGCTATTTCTTTCATTCGTCAGCTGTTTTAACATATTGTTGATAGTAACTATGACAAACAGTGATTGTTTAAGACAGCGTAACACACTGGTCAGAATGATTCACGTTTGTTTTCTCAGCTTCCACACCCAGTCTAGAGAAGTCACCACACGCCCCGTGCTCAAGAAAACATACCCTCCAGTTACAGACTTCACAGCTCTTCGCATCTCTTTATGGGCATGTCACGAACACTACATGTGTTTGGGTGTGGTGGGAAGGATATGGATACAGACAGAATTCTGGAAATGCAACACACTCTCAGTGGAAAGAAAAAAAAAAAAACTGTCAGTAGGGCGGTACCTTTTTGAAAGGTACAAATATGTACCCTTTAGGTACTATATATAATACCTTTGAGGTACTTATACACTCCCTTTACTATGGGTAAATATGGAACAAATGTGTATCTTTTGAAAGGTGTTCTGCCCCAGTGATGGCTTTTGTGCTTTTTTTGTTGTTGTTGTTGTAAAAGAGTTTCCAACAAAAAAGTTCTCATTCTACTGTATTGCAAAGTCAAGTTAAAGTGTATTAAACTAGGATTGTTCCACTCATTTTTGAATGACTGAATATTTTGATATTTAGTGAAAATAAAATATATTGGGTGACAATCCTCAAAATTGTTTTATTTAAATAATAATTAATCAAATTATATGTATTTAACAAATTGTTGGTTTTTTTTTAATTGAATAAAAAATATGATTCATGTGTGCACAATTAAAGTAAAATAATACGTAACAATGACGTTTTAAAGTGTTAAAATATAGGCTAATTATGGGGGTGAATGCGTATAGCAAAGTCATCAGTGATTGTAGTAGGCATTTAGACACCTAAAACAAGTGGATCCAACCAGTCAGATCCTCACTGTGTTACAGCTTTCTTCTAACTTGACTGTACATCCGCTGTGTGTGTGATTCAGATAAATGTTATACTCAGTAACTCAACATCACTATGTAATATTGGTGTACATGGGTGTGATTGGGCATGTCAGTACAACAGACTGTAATTACCAAACCTGCAATTTCATACCAAAAAATCCAAAGTGTTTTGATCTCTTATACTCTCAAAAATAAAGGTATAAAAGCTGTTACTGCGGCAGTAACATTTCAAAAGGGACACCTTTGTACTGAAAAAGTCCATATTAGTACCAAAATGTACAAAAGTGTCGCTTTTCTGAGAATGTATCACTCCATTTACCATTACCATAAGAATAATCAGGCCAAAATATATTTTTAATATATGCTAATCATATGTTGTAAGCTCTTTTTTTTAATGGAAATATATTTAATATATATATTTTTCAAAATCTATTTCAGGGACAAGAAAATAATTGTTGTCATAATTGATGTGAATATATTGTCTCGGGTTGATATGTATGAGGACAAAATATATTTTAAATGCATTAAATATATATTCAATATATTTAATTTTTTAAAAATTATTATTATTATTTTTTTTTTTTTTCAAAATAATACAAAAATAAATAAATTAAAAAAGGCCAACTAATATATTGGTAGAAAATATATTTACTTAATGTTTGATTAGTAATATGCATTGCTAAGAACTTAATTTGGACTGTGATTTTCTCAATATTTTGATTTTTTTGCACTCTCAGATTCCAGACTTTCAAATAGTTGTATCTCAGTTAAATATATCCTATCCTAACAAACCATATATCAATGGAAAGCTTATTTATTCAGCTTTCAGATGATGTATAAATCTCAATTTCAGAAAATTGACACTTATGACTGGTTTTGTGGTCCACGGTCACATATGTGTGTGTACTGTGTGTAATTATTATGTATATATAAATACACACAAATTAATGTATATATTTAAGAGAAACATGTTATGTACAAAATATTTTTATTTATATATAACATATTATGTACAAATTATAATTAATACATATACTTGTAAATATTTCTTAAATATATACATGAATGTGTTTATATTTATATATACATAATAATTACACACAGTACACACACATATATTAGACACTCAAACTTTTATTTTGTATGCGATTAATCAATTAATCGTTTGACAGTATTTTGAAACATATTTGAGCAATTAGCCTAGCCATTTTTGTGCGTTTTGAAATATATTTGAAAACATGTTTTAATCATATGGGCAGAAACTGATTTGCATACTAAACACTAAAACAAGCAATGTTACATATTTACATCTACAGAAATATAAAATATACACAAATCATTTATAAATGTTTATATAGGCCTTTTACTATTTTGTAGCTATATCTCTTTAGATCTCTTAACCAGGGTTTTCCAAATGGGGGTTTGTGGACCCCTGTATACAAATAATTTTAAAATAAATAAATTGTTTAAAAAAAAAACAAACAAAACAAAAAAAAAACCCTAAACTAAATTTTATCTGCTGACGTCCATGTCATGTGTCTATGAAGCAACATCAGAGAGCTACGCCAATGTGTGGTTAAATTATTGAAATATTAACTTAAAATATCGGGGATACTTGTAAATAATTTTCTTCTAAGACAAAAACTTTTGAAAACATCTAGTCTAACTGAAGTTGAGGAAAGCCTCAGTTACACAAACACATGAAAGGAAAAAAGCCTCTCGATCGCCTCCTGGAGGAGAAAGGAAGAATGACGAGTCTAAGCCGTTCTTTCCCGCAATGACAGTAGACAGAAGTCACAGAGAAAGCAAAATAAAAGGAAAAAAAACAAAGAGATCAGTTTGAAAGGAATATAAAACAAACATCAAAGCGAAGTCATGGGAAAGAATATCAGCTATTGTGAAGGGAAAGAAAAAGCTTACAGCACCTGGTATTCCCAGGCGGTCTCCCATCCAAGTACTAACCAGGCCCGACCCTGCTTAGCTTCCGAGATCGGACGAGATCGGGCGTGTTCAGGGTGGTATGGCCGTAAGCGAAAGAGAGTTGTAAGATCAGACTATTTAAAGAAAACACACCGGCAGCACAGCTACACTCAGCCATTCATTGATACACCCACTGCAATATATTACCGCTTCAATGAAAATTAACCTCTATGCACAACAGCGCACAACATTTGTGCCATAACGTTAAGAACAAAATGTCAACTTTTTTTAAATGTATTTTTTAATAAGATGGTTAGAATAAGATAGATAGATAGATAGAAAGAAAGAAATACTAGAAAAGCAAACATGACCGGCAAAAGGGTGTGATTCTTTTGCCCCTTCCGCTCGTGAAGCTGCCAGTGTGTTTTCTTTAAATAGCCTGCTCTTAAACTCAATAGTCGCTTACGGCCATACCACCCTGAACACGCCCGATCTCGTCCGATCTCGGAAGCTAAGCAGGGTCGGGCCTGGTTAGTACTTGGATGGGAGACCGCCTGGGAATACCAGGTGCTGTAAGCTTTTGCTTTTTCTTCACTCCATCTGATATACCTATGGCTTTGATGCTTGTTCCTTATTCATTTTAAACTTTAAATGGATGTTTTCATTCTTGGTTTAACACACGATTCTTCACCGTAAGTGTTTTGCAGTTTTTTTTTGTAACCCTGCTGCCCCAATAAGCACTTCTTGTCGAATGGACCCTTAATTTTGCAGTTTCTACAATATGTCATTCTTATTATAGCCATTTAATCATTTTTATAATTTGAATTAATGATTGTTATGATGACTGTACTAAATCCGAATGATTTAATATATTTCGCCGGGCCTATAATTAGAACCGCGACTTCTAACGGCAGCTGCAGTGGTGCGCTGACTGTACTTACCAACGATTGGCTCTTTCATTAAGAAGGCGGGGCTTCGCGGCCATAATGAGCGTTACATCTTTTCCCATTCAAAACTATAGACCATTTCGCTAGATGTAAACAACACTGGTCCAAAAGCGCTTCCTTTTTTTTTTTTTTTATTTCGCATATACAAATACATCTTAAAGGTGCTTATGTAACATTTTCATTCAGTAAAATGTTATGTTGGTTGTATTTTTTGTGATGTTTGTGTAAAGTAAAAAAAAAAAAAAAAACAGGAAGTGTATCGGGACCAGTATGTTTACATCTAGCGAAATGGTCTATACAGGAAAAAACAAATTCCAAAGACCGACATTTAAAGACTTGCCAAAATACAAACAGACAGACAACGAGGTAAAACAAGGGTAAACACTGGCAGTGTTTTTACAAGATAGAGAAATGTGATGGAATGTTTGGGTTTCAGTCGATGCAACGAACTTGCGGAGTTTCATCTCGACCGGTAAGCTAAACTTAAAGTTAAAAGTATTACTAATATGTTGGACCTAATTTTTCAGTTCCGCTAGGAGACACTCGTACCACAGGAAAAACTGCAAACTCCAGATTTGAACAGATTTTAACTACATTTCCAAGCAGCAGGAGCAGTATTAACAAGTGACTCTTAAAATAATACAATTTTTTTGCAGTTTTCACATGAGATTACTGAAGGTAGCTTAAAGTTGAAAAAAAGCTTTCAAAAGCTAAGAATTTTACATTTTGCTATTTACCTAATTAGTTACTTATTTACTCAAATTATGCTTACCAAACAATCTCTTGTAAAAATAATGTAAAATTAACACTTTTACTAATCTCTGTTCTAATTTCTGTTTAAGTCTTATGTAAATCAAAGTCATATAACCCAGTTAATGAAAGTGCAAACAAATTATTTTTATGCGATGGCCTGCACAATATATCTAACACTGCAACAACTAGCTTATTATTATCATTTGTTGCACGAATGTGCAATGTGAAGCAGGATGTGGAGTGAATGTATTATGAACAGCTCTGGCAAACCTCATCATCTAATGTTTTCTTTGAAAGATGTAACTATAAAGTCAAAAAGCTCTGTCAGCTTCAAATGCTCTTCTGCTCTAACATATTGTTTTACTGTTAAGTCAGTAAACTGTTGAACATGTTGTACTAAAGCATAGGCCAGTCAATGCATTGTTTGCTCATAGTATTAAATCTAAGTCAGTTAATTAATCACAAGTCTTACAATTTCCCCTGCAACCATCAGATGTCCCCATCGCTTCAGTTCATTCAGTTATCAGTTAATAATCAGTTTCCATGGTAAACAATACTGGTCATACTTGGTTAAATCTGTTTGTTAAGTAAGAATCTGTCTTAAATACAATTTGCTCTAAGAATGTCTAGGTCTGATACCAGACTGCGGTTTGATTTATGTTTGTCCCATCTGTCTTTTTGGATCAGAGTTTTTGTACTGTTTGTCCCTTATCAGTTTTTCCCCAAGCAATGAAGCAGGAACTGCTGACAATCGCATGTGATTTTTTTCTCTCTCTAGTTAGTTTAGTTTTCAGCTTCTTTCTGGAGGACACAGAATAAAGATCGGTAGCTAAAAATATAGTATCTAAACAAACACCTGTCTATCCAATGATTGTGTGTCAAATACAGACAAAAAATGTGTCAAAATGCCCATCATACGTGTAAACACAATCAGTCATGTCTTAAGTGAAAGTAAATAGCTGGGAAAAAATTGATGTTGTTGTGTTAGATCTGTGAATAATGTCTTAAAGGAACAGCAGCCTAATATACCTGCTGCTGTCTGTGTCATTAAATCAAGAGAAAATCACTTTCTGCCTTTGACTGAATAACTTTAATAAGAAGTAGATTTAATATAAACTGATGTATTTTTTGTGATGGGGCTAGTGAAAAAACCTTAGTGGGTGCTTCTCAAATGTAAGGCTGCATATCTTTGCTGCCACGTCATCATGTCAGTGAAATCTGTCTCAATCGGAAAGATCCTTTCGTGGCCTTAATTCAGCTGGATTTGAAAGATGCATGGGATGCATCCTTTGTGATCTTCAATCACCCACAATCCTTTGTACACATTCCAATTCACGAAAATAAACTGATGAAAAAAAGTCAGTGCTGAGCTTGTCTGAAATTAATATGAAATGTAAGACAAAAATAATGTTTTCGGACAAGAAAACATAGGTGTTATCTTTTGTTTTGGTGCTAATTTGGTGTAAATTACATGTGTCTCATAAATGGAAGTTTGTTTCCACCACTAAATACAATTTTTTTTAAATGTTATTTGCAGATTTTTATCTTACAATTCTGCCTTTTTTTCTCGCAATTGCGAGATAAAAACTCACAATTCTGACTTTTTTTAACAAATGCAAGTTTGTATTTAGCAATTCTATAAACTTATCTCATAAGTGTGACTTCTCAGAATTGCGAGTTAATTTTTTTTTTTACAATTGTGAGTTTATGTCATGTAATACTGACTTTATAACATGCAACTACGAGTTTATATCATGCAATTCTGAGAAAAAAGTCAAAACTGTGTTTATATCTCCCAAGTGTGACTCTATTTCTCAGAATTGCGAGTTTAAATCTCACAATTCTGTTTTTTTTTTTTTTTTGTACAATTTTGAGTTTATATCATGCATTACTGACTTTATAACATGCAACTGTTAGTTTATATTATGCAATTCTGAGAAAAAAGAAATAACTGCAAGTTTATATCTCACAATTCTGACTTTCTGTGATTTTATATATCACAATTATGAGAAAAAAAGTCAGAATTGTGAGATAAAAAGTTTCAATTATCTTTTTTTTAAGTGGCAGAAATGGGCTTTCATACTAATGTATATATAGGCAAGGCAGATCACTCAGCAAAAAACTCATCCATTTGAAAACATACAGTAGATCCATACAATAAACTGGCAATAATGTAATTTATTAATGTTGACATCATTATTTTTTGATAAAAATGACAATGAGGCTGTATAGGGATGGAGGTACAGTGTGTTCAACGGATAGTACTGTTGTTTCAACAACATACCAATTGTTCAGCTCTATTATGTAGTTATATTAGGTATTAGTATATTATATATTAGTATTAGTAGTTTTTTTTTTTTCATTTACATGTTACAGCTCAAATGTCTCTTTTAATAGCACAGCACATGCGTATTAAATTGCGTGTTTCATCTGGAACTGGATCAGTGGGTCATCAGTGTATACTGTACCTGTCGGTCTCATACAGCACGTCCTCCACTAACTATCAGTGAGGAAATGTTCGAAACACTCAGCAATGGAAACATAAACTAAAGCAAGTCTATAGGAGCTTAACAAAAGAGAAAAAAGTAAAGCTTTTTAAATCAATTACATGAATTATTCAGTAAAATGTTAAATTCAACTTGCAACTGCTTTGTGTGGATTAACTGGTATGCATACTAATATAATTCCTGTGGATGGAGTTTTAAAAAAGTGCTAATAGATGTTTTTATATACTGAGAGATGAGTCAAATTAATTTTGTGTGGTAAATGACAGCATGCTAGAGATGCTGTAAAAGAGAGCTTAACTCAGAATACAATGGGCTTAAAGCCTGTTGATTATCTCCTAAAATAGCGACAAAACCCACCACAGCACATTCATGAATAGTTTGCCAATATGTACTGCAGCATATATAATCATCCATTTAGTATTAACAATAGTGTTTGCTCTGTTTTGTTCGCCTGTGATGAGCAAAGAAAATTCACAGTAAAATCAATATAGTTTTTAAGTAAGTGTTAAAAAAATGGTATTTGGGATATAATGTAATAATATCTGGGCCATTCATTAAAAATAAAAAGGAGGAAGATGAATACTGTTACTGCAATAATTTATGTTACTTAATCCAAAATATCTGTGTAATAACTGTGAATACTGGGGTGATTTGTGAAGCAAATGTGTCTCTGATCTTAATTTTAGCTTCTTGTGAGCACTATATTCAGGCTTTTTGATATTTGAATATAATAGTCCTGTAACAGTGCCTTCAATGAAACGATACCCGAAGAAAATGGATAATGTCCTTGCAGAAAATTACTAATGCATTATTCAAAATATGAGGAAAACACCTATAAAAATATCAATACAGAAAATTCCTTCATATTAAGTCAGTACACTTGGCTGACTTTAAATTTTTTAACTGAATAAATAAATGAAAGTGAACATAAATACAGCATTCTATTCATAAAAACAAATACATAAGAATTAAAATCAAACTGTATTTCTAAAGTGTTGTCACTTTAATTGTATAGCTGTTAACACTGAGTCTGTCCTTTCTAATTTTTGAGAAAAAAAAAACGAGCTGATATCTCATGTTTGATATTATTATTCATGATGTTTTATTATTCATCACAATGATTTTTTTAATATGCATCATTTTCTATATTAATTTGATAAAAGTGAACAAAATGTGTACAAATTGTAAGCGGTGATGTACTGTAAGCAGATAAAGAGCAAGCCTACGTGTTGCACATCAAAGGAGATGCCTTATGAACTAACAGATGAAGCTAATGTATAATCCTGAACTGTGTTTCTATGGCAACAGAATAATTATCAATTAAATTATTGTAAGTTAACCTGAAATGTATGCAAATGATGAATATTATTATATAAATTAGTAGGCTTTAAATCAGTATTGTGACTACCTTAGTGTTTTAACACTGCGCATTAAAGTATGATGCTGTATTTTTCTTGCTCAGCGCTATTCATCTAAAACATTACATCAAACAAATAAAAAAAGGACGGAAAGTGTGTATGTGTGTGTGCATGCACGTTAGTCACTTTCACACCTGCATCATAATACACTGTCTCATTATGTGCAATGTTTATAGGTCCAGTTGAATAACAAGAGAATCTGCTGATTCAGATGATACCAATTCAGTCATTATAATGCATTAACCTGATCACTTCTATCCTGTAAATCACTTATATTTTTACATAAAGATACAGTTTTACAAAAGGATGATGTATGATAAAAAATTCCAACTCACCTTGTGTTGCAACACTCTCCAAAATGTGTCTGCAAACCTTTAATTGTGAATTTTATGTGCATTTGTGAACATAGTAATTATTATGGGTCTTTTCATCACAGTTCAGTTTTTCTCTTCTGTTTGTGTCTATAGGAATGCTGAAAAATAATTGGATAGCCTACGCGTGACACTGCTTCTGGAAAACATGGTGTAGGAGATAAATGTTCAGGGACTCCTTGCCAAAGCAAGGTCAGTCTTTAAAATCTTTTGAAAGTCTTCGGTGATGACTCAGAGGAAACTTACTCTTATAAACCATAGGCCCACATGATGTTAGAGCAAACTAAACACGATAGAAAGTAAAATGTGAAGAGCTCACACAACCCATCAATAGTCAGCTGGATACACTTTTAGTTTATTTCACCATTTATCACATAAACTAAAACTAAAAGGCATAAGTTGTTTTATTAAAATGTAAATACATACACGCACACAGTGGAGATCAAATTTAGAGAACAATCTATAAATACTTCATTTTTTGAAATACTGTTAATCTTCATTGCTCAAAATTTAAAGGAATATTAGCTGTGGGTATACCACTCTTCTACTAACATGTTGGACAAAATATCTAAGGCATTTCAACAAAAACCTTTATTTTGTGAAAAACTGATCAAAATGAGAGAACAGTAACCACTGTACCAAAAAAGAAGACTACAACTAAGATTGTAGAGGGTTACAGCTGTCACAAATTAGTAGGAAGTGTAGAGGCCCTTGCTTTGAATGACTTTCACTCTCTTCCATAGTTTGGTAACTGTAGCGTGTTTCTTTGCCATAATTTTGTCGCCAGGGCTACAATTTTCCAGAGATTTTCAGATCAGGATTCTGGCCCAGCCATTTCATTATTTCAGTGTTCTTAGCTT
The DNA here is from genome assembly GCA_012976165.1 of Labeo catla. Taxonomy (NCBI): domain Eukaryota; kingdom Metazoa; phylum Chordata; class Actinopteri; order Cypriniformes; family Cyprinidae; genus Labeo; species Labeo catla. Next base: position 682,847 of record VONZ01000309.1, read on the forward strand.
CAGGGAACTGCTTCATCCATTTTGCAGTGTGACTGGGAATTGTCCTGCATGAAAATTGCAGGCTGATTGAGAGATGCTTGCAGGGAAGGAACTGCATGTTGCTGTAGGAGGTTCTGATAAACATGTGCATTCACCCTGCCATTATCTGTATAAGAGGCCCAACTCTTGCTGCAGAAAACATCCCCCAAACCGTGACACTTCCTCCTCCACCTTTCACTGACTTCATTATGCAGTTGGGCTTCAGTCTTTCCTCAGTTTGAAGCCGAACAATATGTTTCCTATCAGACCTAAATAAATTAAACTTGCTCTTATCACTAAAGTGTACTTTGGACCAGTTCTCCTCTGTCCACACAACATTCTCCTTAGCAAAGGTGAGCTTAGCCTTTTGATTATCTCTGCTGATGAGAGGCAGAGTGTGTTTTCAGTCTGACTTAAACAGATTCTTACCCTGTTCAGCACTGAACTGGCTAGCAATTCCAGCTGCAGTGTTGAACCGATTCCCCATTGAGAGTCTCTGCATTATCCTGTCTTCTCATGCATTTGTCTTACGTGGACGACCAGCCTTTTTGGAGGACTTGAATTAATTGGTGTCATTGTAAACCTGCAATATTCAAGAAATCACCAATGACCAACTTCCTGTGACAGGGTTTCAGTCACCTTGCAGTGGCCTGTCATTTTGCAAACTCAGTGAAAATTGGAGAAATGCTACCAGTTAAACTTGGTGGGTCATATAATTAAGAAATTTAGCACCAGGTGCCGTATTAACACCAACAACTTGGAGTTTTTAGCAAGTCTTCTCTGAGCTCTTTTGCATATATCTCATTAATATCTCATAATACGGTTAATTTATGAAATGTGCTTAAAAAGCTGTCCTTATACTCCTGTTAGAATAAGTTCAAAGAGGACTAAGCAGTGACCTTGAAATTGAGGAAATTATAGGTTGTTCTCCAATTTTGATCTTCACTAGTAGTAGGCCAAGAGCATCCCAGCATGCAAAAGCGGTCAATCACAGTTCCTTTTGTTTTGAGAAGACATTTTTTTTTTTTTGTATTTAAAATCAATGATAAACAATAAGACAGGGGTTTTCAAACCTGTCCTGGAGCCCCCCCTTGCCCTGCATATTTTATATGTCTCCCTTATTAGACACAGCCAATCAGGTCTTGCAGTCTCTACTAATGAACTGGTGATTTGAATCAGGTGTTTATAGATGAGGGGGACATGCAAAATGTGCAGGGCAGGGGGACCTCCCGGACGGGTTTGAAAACCCCTGCAATAAGAGACTTGCAGGAGAAAAACACCAAAAAGTAATGCATACTGATTATTAAACAGTCATAACATTAAAAAGCAGATATCCAAAGTTCTGGCATGAACATAATGACATTATTATCACATGACACAGCTGATTGGTTGTGTCCTACATTGGTAGCCAATGAGCTCGCTGCTCAACAGATACTTGGCTAGTGCTTGCTGTAGCAGTTCAGAAACCCTTCACCTTCCCCAGCTCCACCTGTATAGATCTGCTATGGGGTGATCATATATATGCTATATGGGGGTTTATTTTTATATGTTACATGTGCTGCAGCAGTATTTCTTATATGCTCACAGCAACAGGTTGTGGATTTACTGGCAGTAGCAAGTCTGTGTACTGCAGCTTAGCAGATCTATTCCACCAGGACTAAACACACTAACATTTTCATGTACAATACCATGCCATTCCTTCCAAGAGTTGCCATGACAGAAATATTGTTTGTGATTTAAATATAGTTCAGTAATTCTGAAATTAAAACTTTCTCTGCAGGCTGCCATTAATGCAATAAAAACATAAACAGTGCTGGGTAGATTACTTACAAATTGTAGACTGTTACTGATTACATATTACATCTGTTTATACAAATTGTAGTCAGTACTGTAATCTAGATTATACTCATTTTAGGTATTGTATCCTAAGTATTTTGGATTACTTTTAGATTACTTTTGATTTAACTTGTCCATAGATTTTAATGGGATTATTGCTATAAAAGAACAACCACAATAAAGAGAAATAATATATATTCCATTCTGTGTTATCAACATCATGAAATGTGTTACATCACTTCACACATTGGGGTACATGAAAGAAGAGGGTTTATGTGTTGATGAAAATCTAATAATTAATAAAACTTATAAAAAAAAAAAAAAATGAAATATGTGACCCTGGACCACAAAACCAGTCATAAGTGTAAATTTCTCGAAATTGAGATTTATACACCATTTAAAAGTTGAATAAATAAGCTTTCCATTAATGTATGGTTTGTACAGGACAATATTTGGCTGAGATACAACTATTTGAAAATCTGGAATCTGATGGTGCAAAAAATCTAAATATTGAGAAAATCCCCTTTAAAGTTGTCCAAATGAAGTTCATAGCAATGCATATTACTAATCAAAAATTAAATTTTAATATATTTACAGTAGGAAATGTACAAAATATCTTCATGGAACATGATCTTTACTTAATATCCTAATGACTTTTGGCATAAAAGAAAAATCGATAAATTTGAACTATCCAATGTATTTTTGGCTATTGCTACAAATATACCCGTGCGACATATGACTGGTTTTGTGGTCCAGGGTCAGATATTGTATTTGTTTACCTGCATGTGACCATTAAACCAACATCAGAGAACCATGAACATGCAAATATGTTGTTAAATGTTTGAAGTGTAAACTTTAAATCTTATATAAATATAAATATTTTAGGTCAAAGGGTTTGACTGATAAAAAAAAAAAAAAAAGTCTGGGAATCCCTGCATCACATGAACACACATTAATAAACATGAAAACAGCAATGACATGGTCAAAATCTTCCAGCTTTTAAATATTTTTGTCAATTACATATCAACTTTAATAATCATTTGTCTCATACATGGTATAATTGACTAAGAGGTGCTTTGTCCCCAAATTCAGAAGAATGGATCACAGATTACTTTACATGACATTTACATTTAAAGCTAAACAGTAGGACACACAGTACCCTTTTTAGTAAGGAAAATTTAAAAGAGAGAGAAAAAAGAATAATTATTTAGAATCAACAGACTGTGAATAATTTACTTCCATTGCATGAATAATATTTAATCCAAAAAATAACTGTAATCTGATTATGAGCATTTTAAAATGTAATATAATCTAATTGTAAATACTGCGTTGTTGCAGTCTGACTGTGTAATCCAGATTACCTGTAATCAGTTACTACCCAGCACTGAATATAAATGTCATCAGAATCATCCGTGCTAAAATAGGAAAAAAGCAATAAGATGAATTCAGTTCTAGACTTTCAGGGACGGCTGTCACAGTTTGAATAGCAAGCAGGCCAATGTAAGACACTGGAAAAGTACAAGCTGTGCAAATGCTAACATTGCCAAATGTCTGAATTTAACCTACATTTTTGTAGCCTGTTTCAATCATGTGATCACTATGAAGGCATTGCCAAGCTACTGTGACACTTACAGCTGTACCAGGGTAAGATGAGCAAAAATAAATGCACACTTTCCCATATTTATTTATGTATACTGTGAATCAAATTAGATATTTATTAGATTCAACTTTCTTTTTATCCATTCGATAATTTAGTTTTTGAGTAATTCCCAGTGTGAATTATTGTAACCCGCCAATGAGCAAATGAGAGAGACAAATCTATTCATTGTTGAGGTTTGCACTAACCAAGTACAGACGTCTTAACTGTGCTACAAATCTGTTTCAGTTCATCATCTGACAAACTACATGATAAGCCACTCTCACAATCACATTATAAAATGTAAAATACATTTCCATGGTAACCAGTTTTCCTATGTCCTGATTTCCCATAGCGTGTGTATGAGTGTGTGAGTGTGTGTGTGTGTGTGGGAGGGGGAGCATTGGGGCAGAGAGAGAGAGAGAAAGAGCGAGAGAGAGAAATGGGGGCGGGCGAGTGCGAGAGATGAGGCAATATGTGATGGTAAAAGACCACATTCACTGTTACAGAGCACAGTACCAGTGTAACAGGTATTACAAACCGCACTGCATTACACCGTTCATCTGAGCATCGACTATTTGACTGGCTTTGAGAAAAATGGGCTGGGTTTTTTTCTGAATTTCACATCTAATAGCCTGAGAAGATTCAGAAGTGTCATTTTTGGACATTTTCAACGGATTTCACGATCTTTGTCAAGACAAACATGGCAGAACACTTCCAAGAAAAGGATACAAGGCTTCGAAAAAGACATGCAGCCTTCTGAGAGATCGGACTGTGTTTTTTAAAACGTTATTTTTTAATCGCAAAAAAGTTTCTTTCCGGAGCGCAACAGGCAGAACTGAGCAAACCTCGTGAGATATTCTTCAAGCTGGTTTGCCGTTAGAAGAATGGAGTAAAGCTGGGATCGTCTATGAAAGCTGGGATTGATTATTCCAGATCTTGAGACATGGCTCAGGCTGAAGACATGCCTAAGGAGGTGAGCGCTGAGGGGAAGGGAGAGAGCGAGTCCGCCGGGGAGATAAAGCGGGCTCGGACCATGGCTCTGTACAACCCCATCCCAGCCAAACACAACTGTCTCACCGTCAACAGGTCTCTCTTTATCTTCGCTGAGAATAATATCATAAGAAAATATGCAAAGAGGATTATAGAGTGGCCATATCCTTTCATAAGCCGTATGCGAATAATTATCACTGATTTGTTTATTTGTTTGATGGTTGTGTTGTCTTACCTGTTGGTGTTTTGATTGAAGTTACCTGCCCTTTTGCTGTCAGTCGCTTTGTGGAAATTGTCTGGACGCATTAAGGAAAAGCCAGAAAGAAAAAAGTTAGAAAAATCCCTTTCTAGACTCTTACGGCATTCATCCCTAAGCAAAATGGTTTGCGTTTCTGCCATTAAAACATGTCAGTCTTTGTGCTAGACACTTGTTCTGGGACGCAACTGTTGAATCATTTATAGTTGTGAGAGCTTAACGTATATAAATAGTACAAGAAATGTTAAAATGAGTTGGGGAACCTCTACAAGCACACAGTTACTGCATTAAAACTGTTTGTTTTATTTGCCTGCCGCTACACAAATTAAATGACCAGATAAAGGTTAATCTAGCCAATATGAAATGGACACAGATTAACTGAAATCATATGGAGATTTTTAGCTTCTCAAATTTGTATCCTAAAAAAATAATCTAGTAATCTCACGTCTCCTCCTTTGCCAAACATTTAAATCCAAGACAATTCAATATGAAATCAAACATTTCTCATTCTTTCAATACCAAATAATACGAATTATCTGTACACCTGACTGATACATATATATCACAAAACGTTCAAGAATGTACATGAATTCGTCCAGCACACAAAGAATGCAGACTGTATGCGTGTATGTAGTTCTTTTTTCACGGATTGAACAAATTCATGTACAATAACAAGACTTGATTAATCAACAAGAACTAAGAACTAACCGAGACTAGTTAACCAACAGTGTTGGGGAACGTTACTTTTAAAAGTAATGCGTTACAATATTGAGTTACTCCCTAAAAAAGTAACTAATTACGTTAGTTACTTTTTTATGGAAAGTAATGCGTTACTTTACTTTTGCGTTACTTTTTAAATCTGGGCAGGGCTTGCTTGTTTGTTTTTAATATAAAATGTTCTATTTTTGGCAAATGTAAAAGCCTTTTTACACCAAAAGCCTCAGGCTTTGAGAAAAGTAAATTCACGTCTGTACAGTGCACCGCAGAAGAAAAAAAGTCAACTCTTCAGCAATAAAAAAAAAAAAAAGGAGGAAAACAAATGTTAGATTATCTTGGGTAATTTTTGCTTATTAGTATGGTTGAATTGGATCAGCGAAGGTCAGCAGCAAAGACACTGGTTAATAAAATGGGATTAAATGCATAAAGGATATTTGTATTATTTAACATATTCTGAGTTGAATTTCACTGTTTTTATTCATTTTGTGGAATACTGAATCTGTTCGCTGTGAGATTAATTAATGCATGTTCACATTTATTCTAGAACTAACATCTTACTCCCGATTTCTCTCAACGTGGGGACAGGAGAGCTTTTAATCTATAAATTGGGTAACTCAGATATTTTCTTGTCAGTTTAAAAGTAATGCGTTACTCTACTAGTTACTTTTAAAAAGTAATAATATTACATAACTCGGGTTACTAATGCATTACCCCCAACCAACACTGTTAACCAATGACGAGACACACCTGAATACAGTTCAATACCAAAGAACAGAACTTTACAATAAAGACATAACATGTCACTGGGGCGGTACCTTTTTAGCAGGTACATCTTTGCACCTTATTTACCCTTAAAGTGTGCATATTAGTACCTTATACATGCATATTAGTACCTTAATGGTGCATGTTGAGAGTGTAGGGGCGGATGTCATATGGCTAAAACATTGCATAACAACCTAAACTTGAAACAGCTCAATCATGACAACTCAAACTCACTAATGGCTCAGTGCTGGTGGATGATGACAGCTGTGATCTGGGTTTGTTGCAGTTGGACATGATGCTAAAAGTGTACCTTTGGACCACAGGTTTCTAACCTTGTTGTGGACCAGTGGACTTGAATTGTGACATTGTGGTGGTGCTGGATAGTGATCCACACCGGCTGTAGAAACTGACTGTGTGATTGCAAACACAAGCAAATGGGCTGGGGTATCAATTACAGTGACATGACTTGACGTGCAGAACCAGCGGTGCTTGTGACAAGCCATTGTTTAAAACTAACTGGCATGAGTGCATGGGCAGGAGAGATGCACTTGCGAACAAGGCTTGGTGTGGTTGGTGAAGAAGCAAGGATGGACATGGTAGGTGGATGTGGCAGGCACTGGAGCCAGGAGCTGTAGCAATCGTGACATGTACAGAGACTATAGCAGACTGTAGGGTTGCCCTCACTTTGACCTGAGACAAGGGTCATGACATTAAAACCCGGCACGGATATAACCACCCTCAGGGAACTCATATACAACCTGGATCACTTGGGACATGAGTGATTTTGATGGCCTCATTTATACCTGGTTTTAAAGGTGTCCTATTGGCTAGTTGCATATAGTGGCCATGCTGGATTTCCGGTCAAGCGAGGTATGGGCATGGACATTTACAGTTTTGCTAAATGCCAGTATTCCGAATATTGCCTTTCATATATGTTTACAGGATTTTTTCACATCAAATTAAGATTTATATTGCTATCATAACTATACTATTAATGTTAATTGAGCCAGTGGCATTTGAAACTTACATATGTTACCAAATACAGTTAATAAAATATGTATTGAGACCATAATGCAAGTTGAAATCTGTGAGGATCTTGTTTGACAGTCGCAAACCTTATGATCTTATAGCAGTCAGAACAAAATCAACTCTTTGAAAATGTACAGTATTGCACATTTGATTGTTCTGGGTTTGAATGAAGAGATCCTTTGGATTTTGACTAACCACCAACGCTGAACTGCATAATCAACAGAAGAAAGAATGAAGGAATCTCTGTGTTGCATTTTTCTGAATTTCTGCACAGAGGTATGCAATAATGTAAAGAGGATGTTTTCTCTTCTCATTGATATACCACTGTCACTATATTTAATTTGAAAAACATTCATCGCATTTACCTAGCCAAGTTGCGTTTGAAAGTTTTCCCTTACAGTAAACGTGACCGTTGCAAAGACTGAAAGTAGGCATGTCCATACTCACATCGCCGTAGCTCACCGACACCTTCTTGTGCACCTAGCCACTTATGCCCTTTTATGAAGTCTTGATTTGATTTGTTGTAGTAGGATAGTTTTTCATGCTTGATTGTTCCAAAAGCACATTATTTTTCACATATTTTTCATTATTGTAGCACCTCTCTTCCCAAAATCTTGGACGCTTTGTTTAGTTCCTGTTTCAAAGAAGCCCCTCCTTCTGAAACATGAAATGTGCTCTGATTGGTCAGCTGGTCAAGTGCGTTGTGATGGGTGAACCACTTAGAGCATAATCCACAAATGTCACACTGTTCATAACCTTGACATAGCGACAACAAACTACAAAAGCAGCTCTTCTTTTTCGTCTTCTCTAGCGCAGCTCAACTAGTCCTTGCCCCCTATTTTGCCTATCCTGGTTGGGCATTATTTAAATGAGTGACTTTGTGTCCCAAATTTTAGAAGAAGCGCACTGTATACTCCGAGCAAGCCATTTGCTGTAGTTCCTGAGAAGAGATTTCTGTTACTAAAAGGAGAAGTCAACTTCCAAAACAAAGATTCACATACAATGTACTCGCCCCTTTGTCATCCAAGATGTTCATGTCTTTCTGTCTTCAGTTGTAAAGAACTTATGCTTTTGAGGAAAACATTTCAGGATTTTTCTTCATATAATGGACTGATATGGTGCCCCGATTTTGAACTTTCAAAATGTAGTTTAAATGCAGCTTCAGACGATCCCAAATGCGGTTGTAAACGATCCCAGCCGAGGAAGAAGGGTCTTATCTAGCGTAATGATTGGTTAATTTCTTTAAAAAAAACAAAAAAAAAAACAATTTAAATACTTTTTAATCTCAAATGCTCATCTTGCCTTTCTCTCCATGAACTCTGTGTATTCTGACTCAAGATAGTTAGAGTATGTTGAAAAACTCCAATCATATTTTTTTCCTCAACTTCAACATCGCTGCAGAAGTACCGACCCAGTCTTTGCGAAGTGAACATGCATGGAAGATCAAACACCCTTAACAAAAAAAGTAAAACAGTGATATAGGACGATTTTGAAGTTGAGGGAAAACATGAGATGGGAGTTTTTCGACATACCCTAACTGTCATGAACCGGAACAAACACAGTCCAGGCAGAGTAAGACAAGATGAGCGTTTGGCATTAAAAAAGTATATAAATTGTATTTTTTTAAAATGAAAATAACCGATCGTTTCGCTAGATAAGACCCTTCTTATTTGGCTGGGATAATTTACAACCGCATTTGGGATCGTCTGAAGCTGCATTTTGGAAGTTCAAAATCGGGGCACCATATCAGTCCATTATATGGAGAAAAATGCTGAAATGTTTTCCTCAAAAAACATAATTTCTTTACAACTGAAGAAAGAAAGACATGAACATCTTGGATGACAAGGGGGTAAGTAAATTATTTGTAAATTGTTGTTCAGGAAGTGGACCTTTAAAGAGAATCTCCTTTTAGAGTGAACTTTGAGCTTTGTAACCTTGCAGATCTTTTTATGCTCAAACAGCAGCATTACACACTAACTTAAAGTTGAAAAAGTGAAAAAGCATAATAGGAGCCATTTAAGATGCATTTTTATCAATCCGATCAGAAGTGGACAATCCTAGGGTGTTTCACACCTGTAGATCGATTGCTTTGTTTTCCGAAACAGGGCTTAAAATTATTACAATGTTGCTTTTTATTCATGGTGCGGTTTGCTTTTACACAGCAAAGTTTCTAAATGGACCAAATGTGTTAATACAAGTCACACGTGAGTAGACAGTCCTCTCATTGGTCAAAGTTCCATGTTTTTTTCCGGGATTCCGCTCAGCTGTCATCTGTCAGGATGGAACAACAACAGCTTTGCGGGCTTATTGTTGCGGTTTTTTTTAGGTATCATTATATTAATTTATAATTTTGAACACACCTATTACAAACAGAGCAATAAGACGGCATTATAAAATGAAAAGGCACGCTTTGATTTTGAATGGCGCAGACAGACACAGGTTCATTTTAAGCGGTATTAGCAAAACAACAAAGCTACTGCTGTTCATGGAACTGAAATTAGCCATTATACAGTGTGATAAAGTCAGGTTCGTTGGTCCATCGGATCGGACTGCTTTCTCACTACAACCGAACCGCTCCAGTGTTCGTTTGAAAGCGTACCGAGACCGCCTTTTCAAGGAGGTCTCGGTACGCTTCTTTGGTCCGCTTTTGGTGTGCACTCGAGTGCGATTGCTATATTCACACCTGCCCAAACGAACCACACCAAGACAGGAAAATGAACTCTAGTGCGATTCAACCGAACTAAATGAGGCAGGTGTGAAAACACCCCTAAATACAGGTGTAAACAGGGTCTGAAACATTTTGATCTTGTGCACTTTCATCCATTTCCAGAGATAGTCAAAATTGCATTTGACCGGATTGCTTTCGTAGTGAAAATGCTCACATTATTGAATGTTTTCGAACAATCACTAGAAAGACCACCTTGTCTACACCTACTGACCTAATCCTCAAACATTACAGGACATGTGGTGGAGGCTAACTGTAAGTTTGGTTTGATGGCCAAAAAGTGTAAAAAGTACAATGTTCTTTTACCAGTTCCACAGTGTTTGTTGTAGTTTTGCACTTATCAGAGCAGAAACAAAAGCTGCTGCTGTCTATATGTTTTCCGTGGTGTCCTTTAGTGTTCATGTGTAAATTGTGCAAGCTTATTTTGCATTATTTATTTTTGCAACACCCTCCCCTCAAAGAAATCGGGAAAGTGGTTGAATGTGGATAAAAGAGACGAATTAAAATGCCAGGTGTAACTGTGAATGTGTCTTCCTCGTCTACTTGTGATCCGACTGACCAAACACATCTTAATACCAGGTGTAAACAGGGCTTGTGACAGGGAATGCATAACTTTGCATAACTGAGATCTCTGGAGAGGCAGCAAAAATGGGAAGCTCCTGGTTCGAGGCAGGGAGTCTGAGTTCCTGTTTTGTAGATGTGAACAGCTTGGGTGCTGATAGTACACAAGTTTGGTTTGAGATGGACATGACCTCATCTGTAGCAGATATGAGTGCTGATTCAGGGTCCATGGTCGGCATGAGAGCGGACTCATGGCTGTGAACGTGACAGCAGATGGAAGTGAGAAATCTGGCATTCTTGGGCAAAACTGAGCGAAAAGAGTGAAAACCAATCACCATGCCTGTAATTGGATTGGCACATTTAGACAAATATTTTTGAGAGTCCTCTCATTAAAATCTACCAAACGAGAAAGCAGGCTCATTGGAAAAACGTGCCTGAGTATCATTTATGCAAGATGATGTTATGTTGCTTCCTGGATGTTTTGGATGACACTTTTAAAATGAAATGTTCAGTGAGTGGCACTAAAAGCATGTTTAATTTTATCTGAAACAGATGGATGTGAATCTGGAAAAGTTGATTGTAATGTGGCAGTATGGAAATGAAATGTTCGGTGAGTGGCGCTATAAGATTAGTACTCTATTGCATCTCAGAATAATGCACCTATACTAAACCTATACGAAGTCTTTGAGCTTTTTATCGTGACTTGTGTTTTACGGGACTCATACCTGAGCGCTTCACATCATAAGTGCAATGCTGTACCGGGTGCACTATCAAGCAAGTTTACTATGTCAGAAAAGCCATATAAATAAAGACGGTTAAGAGATGCATATGTGAAAATGTATTTGTTTATAAATCATGCACTATAGTAAAACTTTTTAATGGTCATAATATAGAATTATGCAACATACCATGGAAAATTAAGTTTTTAAGTAATTAATCAATAATCTGCCCCGTAATCATAATTTGTGTGAATAGGAATAAAAGTTGTTGGTGGTTAGTACTCTGTTGCATCTAAAAATAATGCACCTACACTAAACCTATACGATACATGAACAAAAGCCATTGTGAGATTAAAATGCATTTGCTAAAACTACCATGCCATTTGAACTTGCTTCTACAAATCTTTGAGACACTTTGACTCTTCACTGTAAAACACAAGTCACAAGCGCTTCACATGATAAATGCAATGCTGTACCAGATGCGCTATCAAGCAGGTTTACTATGTCAGAATAAAAGATAGTTATTTATTATGCACTATGGTAAAATGACCTTTTTAAGATCATACCGAGTATTACGAAAAATAGCATGCAAAAGTAAGTCTTTGTTAATCAATAATCTGGCACATAATCATAATTTGCATGAATAGGAATAGGAGTTGTTAGTGATTTACTGCCAGTAGTGTACATTTTAGATGGAAACCAGAGTGAATTGTATGTATAGGTATGTTTTTGTAGTGGTAGAGTAAATGTAGGTAGAGGCATGTTTTCATATTTCCATTGTGGCCTCTGTGCTCTGTGAATAAAATAAAGTTGGAACCCAAGTGTAGTTTAACTATCATAAGAAGCAACAAAAACATTTGAGTTGCTTGCATTCATTTTTATACTGTGTGGCAACAGTTATCTCTTTTAACAGTTTTATGGCATTTTAAGGGAACAAAGTTGGTATTTAAATAAAACATAATGACAACTCAGTTAAGTTAAAAGAGCAAGTTCTGAACAATACAATTTTGCCCTGGGCTATAGTGAGAATTTCATAATGGTGGTAACAAAGCCTCTGAGATGGTGTTTGGGGAAAATCACGTCTTTTTCTAGCAAATTGTTTTAGACAATTACACAGCTACAGATTTAATGAATATTTTGCTAAACTAATAGTACTTGTCACACTAATTTAGTTCCTGATGCTTGTTCATGTAAAACCCCGTCCTCTCTGTGTACTCTATGAATGTTGTTACTTTCATCTTTTTAACATTGGCCACTATGTCTCACAACAAACTAAATACAGTATATATATCCAGACATTCCTTCAACTTTAATGAATTAAATTCTGCTCTACCAATCCAATCAGCAGATTTCAGGTCATTATGAGGAATGCACTTGTTTTTCATACTTGAGCCTGAAAGCGCATTACAAGCAGCACTTGAGATAATGTTTGAATGTTTCTCAGGTGAGCAAAACTCACAGTCAACCCTCCCTGGAGGAGGTTAAGTGTAGAAAGCAGGTTGCCATGGCAATCCTCGCTGCTAGAGAGATGCCAAAAATAAAAAAGCTGAAAATTCTAGGTTAGTGCATCCCTGACTGAACTGACATTACTATGCTTATTATTTTATAATGTCATATTTTTGTGGCTGTATTATAGCTTCCAAGTAGTTTACCTCGCTTGCAACCATCTTCTTATCTGACAAGAATGGTGAAAATTGACCCTCTGGTTGCGTAGAAAAGTAGTAGGACGGCTTTACTCTACAAGCTGCATGGTTTGAGGTGTCATTCATGTCCGTAGCACAGCCAGTGCAGACGGCTTACTGCAAGTGCTACATTTTAAGACTTTTGGTCAAATGACAAAATACGGTCAGCAGTAAAAGTGATGCTCAAGAAGTGGTAAAAAAAAAAAAAAACAAACAAAAAAAAAAATCTTTTGAATATTCTTATGTGGGCTAGTTGGTCATTTTATTGTCATTCAAATCCAGAATTTTGGTGTGTTTTTTCCCTCCACATGTAAAATGTGTGGCAGAATTACCAATTGTTTTGTTTTTTTTTGTTTTATTTATTTATTTTTTTTAACAAAAACAAGGTAGTATGGTAATTTAATTTTCGGAGTTTGCATGCATTTAGTAACTGTTGCACTTTTGTAGTAATGTGCATGTATTTTACAAACAGACTTTGCTGCAAACTATTTAGAAGTATAATATTAGGTCACTGCTTTATTACTGCAAGTGGGAGAAAAAAAAAGAAAAAAACAAAGCGTTCTAAAACTTTTGCAATCAAAGATTTGCAATAAACTTTTAAAATATGTATGATATAAAGGTATGTAATTTAGGTTTATATGTTTACCTTATTTAAATAAGAGATTGCTAACATATTTCTGATAATTTCCACATTTTTAAACTCCATGCATCATTTAAAGAGAAACAAACACAGTGCATCAGTTTTCCTATTATTACATAGGATATTTAAATAAATGTTGAACATGTGACTGACCATGTGAGAAGCAGGTTTCTGGGTTCGTAGGATCACAAAACTACCTCCTCCACCATGAGTAAATCATCATCTGAACATGAGTTTTATAACTGAACAGCCACACAGATTTGTTTTTACTGACGTTACCATGAGTAACAATTATCTTACGAATAAGGCTGTAGTCTGTTTTTTGTATTTTCTTACACAATCTTTGTAAATTGCTGGAGCAAATAACCTATACATTTTTGGCTACTGATTTTCAATGGTCCATCATTCTAATCCCATGCGAATGTGAACTGTTTGTGGCTGTAGAAGAGACTGTCCATTTTAATATCAGCGTCAGGTACACTGTACAAAAAAAAAACAAAAAAAAAGTTGAGAAAACTTTAAAAAGTAAGGCAATTTGATGCAGTGAAACATTTGATTTCTCTCAACAATAGTTTTTTTTTTGTTTTTCTCAGTAAAAATACTTTGTTTAGCCAACATAAATTAGTTTATTCATGCAATGCTGATTGTCTTATTTTGCTAATAGAAAAAGTCTTGTCACAGCAACTGAAACAAAAATTACTGTAATTGAGGTAATTAATTTTTTTATGTATCAATAATTTATTTTTTATATGTATCACGTTTTTTGTTTATTTACAAATGACAAACAGTGAATAGTTCTAGAAACCTTAATGGATATATAGACAATGCTGTCTTTGTAAAACACCTTACAAGACTAAGATATCCAGCTAACAGATGTAAGTGGTTGAACATACTCTAGGCCTCAAAACTAGACACACAGACCTCAAGAACGGTTGCAATCAACAAATGTTAAAAAGATGAGCTCCTTACAGTGCAACAGATGAACAACAATAATGACAAAACAACAACAAAAAGTTTAAATTAAGTCAGCAAACAGGAAAACAATAATCCTATAACAGTAACTGCATAACTTATTCATGCTGCAATGCATGCTGGGAACTCACAAAGCCTTCAGACAACTGTGTTTGACTAGTTGGGACAACGTTTGGGGCAATTTCGTTGGTCTGACAAGGGTTTTTATGTTGTTTCAAGAAAAGAGCTTTTTTTTAAGATTTATTTTTGGCATTTTTATGCCTTTTTTATTAGATAGGATAGTGTAGGTGGACAGGAAGTGAAGTGGGAGAGAGAGAAGGTGGTGAGATCAGGAAAGGTCCACAAGCCGGGATTCGAACTCGGGACGCCCAGAGTGCAACAGCGCTATATGTCGATGCGCTAGCAACGAGGCTATTGGCGCCGACAGCTTTTTTTAGTATTTGAGACTTAAACTGTTTTGTAAACTGGAAAATACACATTTGCATTTTTTACAGTGTAAGACACTCAACTAAATTTCTCAGATCAATTACATATCACTTTTCTAAACTTGTGAAGTTCATTTATATGAGGTTTTTATAATCAATTAAAATGAAAACAATAAATGGACACACTTTATTATTATTACTTAAATTTAAATTAATCATTTGATACAATGCACTTATTGTCTACACAAATGCTTTACATTGCACTTAAATTTAAAATTACTTTTCTGTAGTTACATCTGTAATTAATTTCTGTAATTTCATCTATAATTACGTCAACCCTAACTTTACACCTAATCATACCAACAAACCTGTCCCTAACCTTACCTATATCACCCATCAATAACAATGAAAGAGTTTCATAATGAACACGAACACAACAGATTTCATGAACATGAACACAACAGATTTATTGTACTTTTTTTTTGGATTTAAGTACATAGTATTTAAAAACACCTCATATAAAGTGGGACCAAATAAATTAAATAATTTGTCATTTGTGATGGATGCCACCAGTGTCCTTCTGTAACACCCACATCTACAAAACACACACTCCTACTGCTGTAAACAGAGATGTGAGTCCCATCTGAAGCAGAACATCTGATAAGAGATGTATCTTAAATGTTGAAAACGTGTCCTGTCCAAATATGGCTTTAGTAAAACATGTGTGCAAGGTTTTGCTAGTGAGTTTAATTTTGTAATTCTGAGTGGATTTTGTATCTGTTGTTATATATGTTTATAAGTAGATTTAGAAAAAAAAATCAATTTATATGGTAACGATTTAGTATAGTGATCAGTTCACACTGTTAACTAGCTATATATTAGCATGCAAATTACAAGAATATTGGTCATTTATTAGTACTAATAAAGCACATATTCTGCATGACCATATTCTACATCCCTAATCCTACCCAATACCTAAACTTAACAGCTACCTTACTATTAACAAGCAGCAAATTAGGAGTTTATTGAGCCAAAAGTTGTAGTTAATGGTTTGTTGATAATGAATAAAGTGTGACCAGAATTTTTTTATACATTAACTTTTAAAGTGCTCCTATTATGCCACTTAAAGGTTGCTAATATTGTTTTATGAGTCTCCTAAAACAGGTTTACATGTATGCAAGGTCAAAAAAACACTTTACTTTTCTCCAAAAATAGATTTAACTTTACCTCATTTCGTAAAGGACTCGTGCAAAGCAGTGTGACAAATATCTAGTCTCTCTAAACCCCTCCTTCCTGTGAGCCATCACTGCTGTGATTGATCAGATGGCGCAGTCCTTTATGATTGGTCTACCGCGTACAGCGCGTGTCGGAAAATGAAATGCCAATTGCCATACCTAAATGACAGCCCTGGAGACTTGTCAATACATAGAAAAGATGGCAGCGATTTTACCACACCAATTCGTGTGCTTTGGTTGACGCAGAAACAAGCCGTCCTGTCGCGGCGCAAGCAATTGAAATGAATAGGTTTCATAGCGCAGCATTCGGTGTGAAAGCCGCTTCGTGCGCCATCCTTTATCATTACTTCAACTAATGAGACAGACAGACAGTCAAGCTGCATCAATCACACATTTTTAGACTACAGTGGCTCCACAGCTGAACAACAGAACTACAGAAGCATGAGTTAGTCGGTTAGTAAGACATGTGCAGGGTTGTTACACAACATAACATACACAACTGCATATTTTGAACAATCGCTATAAAATACAACTTGTAGATTCATCTTTTGGAAGTTAATATAAAACAAATGTATTCTCACAGCGTAGGATACGGCGTTTTCTCGACATTACGTAAACCACATAGAAATTTTACTGTGTTTGTGGGCGGGCAAGTTGTTTGCAATGTAGAACCGGGGCAGACTTTATGCAAATGTGTTACTTTGTGACGTATAGCCGTAACAGAAAAAGATTCAAATTCCTGATGACTGATTCAGGCGATTGTGAGCCGACTCTTTCTTTGATAGACTAATACATAATAACTTTATTTATCGTGCGCTGTTGGCTTCACAACTTTAGGAACACTTAAAGGCTGCATTATGGCCCTAACACTGAAATGATAAAAATGTTACTGATAAATATGGAACTAAAATTCACTGTAATGAGTGAGTCAGTGAGTCATTCATTCAATTGATTCATTCAAATGGATGATTCATTTAGACACAAAGCAAGTGACTGTCTTTATGAATGGGTCACTGAATCACTGACTCACCTGATTCGTTCAAAAATGTGGAATCACTTAGTAACAAAACACTGCTTTGTGGTGTTCAGAGACACATTCAGTGGACGTTCAAAGCTAGTTGTGCTGACCTGCTTGAATGTGCCATTGGGTTCAAAGCGATTAATCACTTAAGTTGGTTGACACTGAATGACATGTTGGGTCTGCGTTGACTAGTTGCGGATCACATGTCTTTAGTTGTGCTCGTTGTACTTGAGGACAGCAGGAGCAAAATTCTACCATTCGACAAGAAGTGGTTTATTTTCACTAGGCTTTGTTTTATTTATTTTCACTAGGCAAACTGCACTGCTGGTTCTATGGACATCTGACATTGTCTGAGTTCAATCAGATTGTGCTCATACAAGCCAAAATATGTGCAAATCGCTACAAGGCTAATCAGGAGCTAAAAAGGCGTGCATTTCCCAAAAGCATCGTTAGCCTACTATGGTTGCAAGTTCTGTCGTTACCAACATAGTTCAATGACTTGGTGTTTCCCGAAACCATAGTTCAAACAAACTTTCGCAAACAGTGTCACAAACTTACGTGGTTGGAAGTACAGCTCTCGACCTGTGGTAAGACATATGGGCTCAAATACATTATGCTCTTTGGCACAATAAGCAAGCTAACATGCAGTACAATCTATATCTTTCACTTGATCTGAATATAAATGCATTTTAATCTATGTATTTTTAAGGTTCCTCTGTAAGCGCCAGTTTTGAATAGTGCTCATGCACATAAATGCCTAAGGGAACCCGGAGTATGACGTAAGAGGGAACCCGCAATGAATCAAACATCAAATAGAGTGAAATGACAGGGAACAAAAATGAGTAAATTAGTAATAAGGTGCCATGTTCAATATAGCTGCATTTGAGAGATCTCTAATTGGTTAAATAGCAGAAGTTATTACTCGGTGACATCATTAACAACGGCCCTACATTGTTGAACTAATGTGGTTCAAATGACGGAGATGTGACCGCGTTCGGAAAACAGTCGTGACTAGCTAGTTCGTTTCCACAACAATGCATCGTACTATGGAGGTTAATCAGCGAGTTACGTCACACCCCAGGACAGGTGCTAAAGCAAGCCATGCAGCTTTAATGAATCTGTCATTGACGATACTGTACGCACATATCTCACCTGCATCATCCACTCACAGACTCTCCATTAATGCAGCACTGACTCATTTACGTAAGCTAAACTTGACTGGATCACTAGTCAACTACTCAGTCATTCAAGCCCTATGTACTACGCATTTACTCTGCATATACTGATACATAAACATTTATGTAAACACAGTATATTTTCCTACAAATGGGGTATTAATGCAGGCAGGTGTAACAGATGTTTGTGTGTTTTGAGTGAAGTGTTGAAGAGGAGAGAACTTTTTTTTTTTTTTTTTAATTTAGTAGTTCTCCATTTGTCACCTCACTGCATATTGTCCACTGATGTAATATTTGCCTTGACCCCTGTGCCATTACTCCGTTTGAGTATATGATTCTGGCCACCATCATAGCCAACTGCATCGTTTTATCCCTGGAACAGCATCTTCCTGGTGAGGACAAGACACCTATGTCCAAAAGGCTGGTAAGTATGAATAACATTAATACATTAATATTTTAGATACACATAACTGAACATTTCAAAACTCTTGCTACTACTAATACTACATATTGTCTAAATTATTCTATTCCCAGAGTACCAGATAAAATGCATACTATTACTTAGAAGCTAGTGGCAAATGACAGCAGCGGGAAATCACCTGTAGAAGAAGAGAGAAAAAAACAAAAACAAGACCCACAAATACATGGCTACGCTTTTGCAATTCGCCCCCTCAGTTTATAAACCACACTCACAAATTCTTCACAGTCCATTCCCACATTAATGCATTAAGTCAGTGATAATAAAACACCAAACTTAGTATACATCTTACTTATGTTACAAACTGCATAAAGGCAAGGTGATGTAGCCAGAAACACTTAATGTGGCTTAAAGGAGAAGTTCACTTCCAGAACAAAAATTTACAGATAATTTACTCACCCCCTTGTCATCCCCTTGTCATGTAAGATGATTTTGAAGTTGGAGGAGAAAATTGTTTTTTCGAACTGCCCTACCTGTGCCCAGATTACACAGAGTATGTATGCGCATTGCAGAGCTAGACAAGATAAGCATTTAAGGTTAAAACATATATAAATTGTACATATTTTTTTAAGAAAATAAGTTAACTGATTGTTTTGCTAGATAAGACTTCATCCTCGGCTGGGATCTTTTAGAGCCATTTGAAGCTGCATTTAAACTGCATTTTGGAAGTTCAAACTCGTCGGCACTATAGAAGTCCACTATATGGAGATAACTCCTGAAATGTTTTCCTCAAGAAATCTCATTTCTGTACGACTAAAGAAAGAAAGACATGAACATCTTGGATGACAGTTATCTGTAAATTTTGTTCTGGAAGTGAACTTCTCTTTTAAGGGACGAAACAGTGATATAAAAAAGCCAAATTCGCAATACGGTTTATTATATGCACTATGCACTATGTACAAGCAAGCAGGTGAGCCCAGAATATGAATGCAATGCGCTGCCTCAACAGGAAGGTGTACAATACATTGAGCCACATTAAACATTTTCTTTATTATGGTTTTCTATGAGAGTGAAATGCTTAACATGCAATTTAGTGCACTGCATTCATATTCTTGCTACATTTGCTTGACTGTGGGAACAGATTGCAGAAGCATGGGTGCGATGAATTTGTGGGTACAGATTGCAAAAACTGAAGGTAGTTTACAAATCTAAGTGCACAGATTAGGAACCCATGGGTATGGTTTATTAATCCATGAGCATGATTTGTTAAATTGAGGAAACAGTTTAAGAATTTGTGAGTAGAGTTTATAAACTGAGGGGACAAACAGCAAAACCGTGGCCACTGATTTATGGGTCTTTTTTTTCTTTCTACAGGTGACTATCCAAGCTCCGTAAATTCTGAAGTTTGATATGATTATAAAATTAAAACTAGAATGTGCATTTCTATATTTATATTTTCTATCAGTTATTTTGTTTAATAATTTGATCTGTTTCTTTATCATTGGGTCCATTAGGAGAAGACTGAGCCTTATTTCATTGGGATCTTCTGTTTTGAGGCTGGTATCAAGCTGGTGGCACTTGGTTTTGTTTTTCATAAGGGTTCCTATCTCAGAAACGGCTGGAATGTAATGGACTTCATTGTTGTGCTAAGTGGGTAAGTGACCTTTATATTTTCTGTTTCCTCACTAGTATTTAAAACTTCATTGCTATGATTAGTTCGAGATTACAGGCGTGTGCTTCCCTTCAAAACATGGCTATGGTAGACATGGCCCGTAGTTGGTATCTGCTCCTCGATTTCGGTTTGCATAATCGTAACATCCCTAAGCACTTCTCCATTGGATTTTTGGAAGTCCATTACACTTCCTTAAGTGGGTGTGGAGTGTTTCTACTGATCTTGGATCCCTCACTTCTGATTGAGGGAGTGAGCCTATTTATGTGTAATCTTCTGGCAGTTCCATATCCCAAATGCAACTTTTTGTATGTCATATTACATGTTTGTTTGTGTGTGTGTGTGTGTGTGTGTGTTTTTTTTTTTTTCTTTTAATTTTATTCAACAGCCCAAGCATACTCAGAGCTATGGAAGCTTGTTTTCACCACTGAATAAAAAATTAAAAAAGGTAATTGCAACATTTTATTTCTCAATTCTGACTTTTATTTCTCAGAATTGCATGCTTACATCTCGCAATTTTGACTTTATAACACACAAGGAAGGATTGTGAGATATGAACTCACAATTGTAAGAAAATTGTATTTTTTCCTCCTGACTTTATAACTTGCAATTGTGAGTTTATATCATGCAATTCTGAGAAAATTAGTCAAAATTGCGAGAAAAAAGTTTGAATTGTAGGATATAAATTCGCAACTGTAAGAATAAAAATCAGAATTGCGAGTTTATGCCTCACAATTCTGAAAAAAAAAAAAACGTAAGAGTTGCAAGTGTATATATACAATTCTGAGAAATTGCAAGAGATAAAGTCGCAATTACCTTTTTTTTAAATTTAAAGTTATTCAGTACCGCGTATGTCTATAGAATTATGTATAAAAAAAGATTCATAGTGAAAAAAAAAATGTAAATAAATCAGTTCCATAATGGGTTCTAAGTGATTAATGTCTTAAGGTTTCACATAAAAAAAAATAAAAAAAAAACGCTGTCAGTGGTGTTTCATTCATGCAACGCGTAAGCAATGACGTGCATTTAAGAGACAGGAGGAAGAGCTAGAATGCATTACTGTTCACTGCCTGATTATCTGCCTCACAGGCTAGATGCATTACTTGGCTACTGGACTGTGTGCTTGAGTAGGTTGTGAACAGCAGACGTATAGGATTCCTCATCAAGGAACTGTTTTCATTCCTGTTCAGAGAACTTCTAAGTCACTAAGACCAACTCAATCCATCCTAAAATGGTTGTTGCCTGCAATCCACCTCGGAACGTAAACATGTAAAAACGCTTTATGATCTTTTTTTTTCATATACAAGTTGGTCAAGAAGTAACAGTTGTTATTGCATCCAGTTTTGTTTTCTTTTGCATTTTCACAATAACTCACTAGCCATGATTATTATAGTTCATTAAAAGGCTGCTTATATGCATGGTTACTAATTAAGATTATGAACATATACTTGTTTATTAGTGACACTT
The DNA here is from genome assembly GCA_012976165.1 of Labeo catla. NCBI lineage: Eukaryota > Metazoa > Chordata > Actinopteri > Cypriniformes > Cyprinidae > Labeo > Labeo catla. Next base: position 704,803 of record VONZ01000309.1, read on the forward strand.
GGCCTACATTTTAAAAACTTTATTTGAAAATAGCAACTTTTTTATTTTAAAATCTGTGACAACATTCTTCTTTTAAATTTTAGTTTGAATACGGCAACATTCTCATTTTCAAATCTTTATTTAAATATGGCAACATGATTCCTATGATTAAATTACTGAAAGAGACCCATCCTCTATCAGCCAATCACTGTGGCCGTAGTTAATAAGCTTGATGACATCATCCATAGCAACTAGCTCAACTCTGGCCTTTTTTTAGCTTCAGGTGTCTCCCCATCCCTTAGTAAGAGTCGTTCTCAGCTGCTTTGTGAATAGGTTTGAAGAGCAAACTCTTAGCGAAGAACTTTAACTGCTATTTAGAAGAACTCTTAATGGTAAAATCTAATGTTCTGTGAATACGGTCCCAGATTTATGTTGTAAGTCAAGGTCAAGGAGGTCTATAATAACTGGAGAAAGGGAGCCATTCATTTTAAAGTCAGTTGCTCAGGTTTCATTGGTAGTCATTTCCAGAAACATTTTTTGAGCAAATCAATTAAGCCATAAAGGTCATGTCTTTAATCACACTATAGCCGTGAAGCAAAGAAAACACTTTTTGAAATAAATTTCATGCTGGTAAAAGTCCACCAAAAAGCTGGTGAAATATCCACTAAAATATAACTAAATGTTTGCTATTTTGTCAAAATTCACAGCTACTTTTGAATGGCTATGAATGGTGAAAGATGCTTTTCTGCACACATAATGGTGTAGTTACAGTCTGTGCTAGCCAGCCAAACCTTGACCCCCTGTTGTCAATGTAATGTGGGTGTCTACAGCAAGAAATGATTTTGCACCCTAGCTTTTATCCATTTAATAGATGAAATTATGACAAATCATGCCAGGTCTTTTTTCACATTTTAATAGATGTTGTTAAAAGGTGGGAAACGGTCTGACATTGATTTTAACACACATCGCGTCAATGAAAGGTGTAATTTCTATAAGGTTGCATAGACATTTTGAAGTGCATCCGTCAGGCTTCATTCATAAAACATGAGCAGGATATATTTCTGTGTAAAATGTTCATAAATCTACTCTCAAATTAATTGCAGAGTTGTTTTACAGAGAAATTAGTTCTGCTTGTATTTCATGAATGAGGCTGATTGTGTGTTATATGTGATCCTATGTACTTGTCTGGCTTTGAAAGATTCCAGAACAACAATTCACAAATAATTTACTCACCCCCTTGTCATCCAAGATGTTCATGTCTTTCTGTCTTCAGTCGTGAAGAAATTATGGTTTTTGAGGAAAACATTTCAGGATTTTTCCATATAATGGACTTCATTGGTGCCCCGATTTTGAACTTCCAAAATGTAGTTTAAATGCAGCTTCCAAAGGCTCTAAATGATCCCAGCCGAGGAAGAAGGGTCTTATCTAGCGAAACGATCGGAAAATAAAAATATGTATACTTTTTAAGCACAAAAGCTGGTGTAGCACAGGCTCTGGGATGCGTGTCCACGACGCTACGTACTATTGAAACACGTTGAAAGGTCACGTGGAGCTACAGAACCAGTGTTTACAAAGCGAACGTGCAAAGACTAAGAAAGTGCAAATAAGTCAAACGCTGTTTACAAACAAAAAGCTACAACGATGTCGGATGATTCTGAAGCTGTAGGAGAAAATAAGATGGAGTTTTTCACTATACTCTATCTTTTTGAGCTGGAGTACACAGATGATGAGCTTTGACATGATTTGTAGTAGTGATGGGAAGTTCGGATCATTTTACTGATTCAGACCTTTGAGTCTCGTTTAGCAAAATGAACGAATCTTTTTTCGAGTCATTTCGTTCATTTTAGCAAAATGTAATTAAAATGTTACGTGTTACTACCCTAACACATCTACTGCTTACACAAACGTTGATCACACTACAAACAAGACAAAACTATAATGCTATAAGAAACAGAAAAGATTAATTCATTGTTTACCTGGGTCTTTAGTCTATGATTAGCTCACCTCACCTCTTATCTGACAATTTTTTAGGTTTGAGTCATTCGTTTATCGCGTGCCCTATAAGATGAACAAACGACTTGAAAAACCTGAAGACTCGAAACAGGTGAACTAATTCCAGTACAGAACCTAATAGGATGTTGTGCATGTGCAACTGAATGAATCACTCCCCGAGACTCGTTCTTCCCGAGTCACATTAAAGATTCGTTCAAAATGAACAAATCATTCAAGAACGACCCATCACTAATTCGTAGCATCGTGAACACGCATCCCAGAGCCTGTGCTACACGAGCTTTTGTGATTAAAAAGTATAAAAAAATTATTTTTGAAAAAAATGACCAATCGTTTCGCTAGATAAGACCCTTCTTCCTCGGCTGGGATCGTTTAGAGCCTTTGAACCTGCATTTAAACTACATTTTGGAAGTTCAAAATCGGGGCACCAATGAAGTCCATTATATGGAGAAAAATCCTGAAATGTTTTCCTCAAAAACCATAATTACTTCACGACTGAAGACAGAAAGACATGAACATCTTGGATGACAAGGGGGTGAGTAAATTATTTGTAAATTGTTGTTCTAGAAGTGGACTTCTCCTTTAACAATGCCCTGTACAACCTTATCCATTTTGTCTTTAAATGCCAGTTTTCTCTCCTAAAAATCTCTCTTAGAGTGGCGGCTAAATTCTGAAATGAAAGCGATTATCCCTGCTACATATCTGACACACTTTCGGCTCCAACATACCTGACCTCTTTAAAAACAGTGAAAGTAAGTCAGACTTAAAAGAAAACTACATGTGTCATTCCACTCATTTGGGAACTGAAACAAGGCCAGTAGGCCATTGCTTGTGGCTTTCATTTCATCTGAAATTAATGATTAGCTGCAAGTAAATCTGCTGGGACAGAGCCAATTTGATATTTTTTCCTTCACAGGTCTGCTGGGAACATATGGAGAAACTTTGCATTTGACATGATAAAACAAATATGAGTGTGATAATGTTGAAGTGACAGCTCACAGCTCTTTCACCTCTCTGCTGTATGTTTCCTTCTCATAATCCTTCAAGTAATGTTTGAAGGCATACAGTAATATATACAGTGACAAGTTCCCAAAAACCACAAACCTTTCCAAATGATTTTAAACATTTAACTACAGCATAGCCTTGTAGACCTTTCCCAATCCCACCCCCCTCTCTCTCCCACTTCACTTCCTGTCAATTCTGATCTCTCCTATCCCAAAAAATAGATATTTAAAAAAGAAAAAGGTGTTCTTGGCTAATAATAATTCCCTATGGTACTGTAGGCCTGAGTTAAATTTATTGAATTTTGAGCTGGAGGTTCGGATTTTGTGTCAAATTTCAAGTTTATGTCATTGATCTAGAGTGTCACTGTAAAAAAAATAAATAAATAATAATAATAATATTAATGATGAAAAACTGAAAAAACTGTTAACTGAAAAATGGTAAGTTCCCTTACTCTATACAGTGAAAAACTGTAATAGGTCTAATGGGAATTTCATGCAGTTTCACAGTAAAATACTGTTAAATGTACAGTTTTTCAAAGTAAAAAAAAAAAAGAAGTCATCTCATAATTTCCAGAATTCTCTGTGACAGCTCACTTTAGATGATTTTTCATTGAAATAATGAGGTTTGTTTCTTTTTTACTAATCAGTTATGTACATTAGGGTTTTATGTTACACCTTATATGGTTAAGGCCATTCCTCGCTGCCTTTTGCGTCCCTAAAAAATAATCAAACATAGATTTAATATAAGAACAAATAAATGTGCAATTTAAAAACATACTACATACGCTTTCATCAATATTGCTTAAAAAAGTCAATTAAATATTATTTTAAATGATTTAAATAGCATTTATGCTGGTAAGGGTAAGGTTTTTGGCCTGTCCCTCACTTTGATTTTTCTTTTATTTTGCAAAATCAAGGCCAAATGAGATAAAAATCACATTTGCATTGTTCTATATATAGTCTCATTGTTAAGCAATGTTTTGGCATAAGTATGCTTTTTTTTTCTAGAAAATAAAATTATTGGTGTCCCCTGATTTCATGTCAGTCCTGTTACCCTCATCAAAAAATGTACATTCAAGTAACATCACTTCTAGGATGTTACATCATCTTAACCAAGCATGTTTCTCTCTCTCCTAAACAATTATTTCTTACATTTAGTATAATCAGTATCTACAAGTAAAATCTTTTCAAAGTGTACAATATGTGCTTTTGTGAACTTTTATTTGCCAGCAGTTAGCAAATTTGTTTGAAATGGTCAAACCTGTTACTGTCAATCTGTTTTTGATTAACAGCTTTTGATATGTGGGTAACAGGGATGACATTGATTAGGTTTCACCCTGCCTGTGTGAAATTCAAACATTTTAAAGGTCACCTTCAGTATATTATTGAGCTAATGCCTATATCATTCAGTGGCATATGAGTTCTAATTAATACTATAGTATCTAGTAACGCTTATGTCAGTAACAGGGTTGACAAGAGATGGCACAATACAGTTTCTTGTCATTTTAAGGCATCATCATTTCATGGATATTTAAAAAAAATATTGATTAAACTTATTTTTTATGGAATGACCCTTAAATTAATGTTTATTTTATTATTTTAGTGTCTTATGTTATCATGATGGTGTTTTGTGTTTGTGTGTCTAACTCTGTGCTCCTTCTTTATTAGTATTGCACTTTGATTCATCATGTGACTTTCTCATTAACACCTGTGTTTTTAAGGTGGTAGTCAGTATATTCTAAAAGTAAAAACAGACTTTAGTAATTTGGTATATTAACAGTATTTCAGTTAATGTAATTTATTTATGTATTTCTTTATTATTACACTTTCCCACATTTAAGTTCAAGCTATAACAATTAGAAAATTCCAAAAAGAAAAAATGGACTTCAAATGCTTTGATGACACACTTAATTAATTAAAGTGTGGAATGTTAGACAATTTGTGCACTCAACTGTTGCAGCTTTAATTATGGTTGAGTATATAGAATAAGTGTAATGAATAAATATAGTGTGTTATTTGAGACACAACTTGATTTTGTATTTTTTTCTTGTATAATCGTGTAATATAATTGTATAATCATGTGGCTTGTTGCTACGGTAAACATTAAGGAATTTAAGCAACAGCTGCTATGGAATGGCAACAATATTCTTGAATTTTGTTGCACATGTGTGACTTTGATGGCTGCTTTGTGACGTTGTACTGTAAGCATACTCTCTGGGAGAATAGCTCATTTGCTATAATAAGTAAATTGTATCAGTATATAATTTAATGCCAAAATTTTTTCAATGACAATTTTTACTTTGTCCTTTGTTTGTTGCGACAACAGTTAACACTTCACTTCCTGTTGCCGTTCCATCAACAGTCGTTGCTTAAAGTCCCTACTCTTGTTGTGTGGAATCTGATATCAAACATGTTTGATATTTTGAACTGATTTTAGAGCACATTGTTTTCATTTGTCATGCGTCTCCTAGCAACAAACTGCATGATTCTGCATGAGTTTGTTGTATTCTGAGTGACTTGAAAGTCTGCTAGTCCTTCAGTGTATGATGCACAATTATTCTCTATAACCATTTACAAATCTGCAAGTGCATGATACCCAAAGTCAATTTAAAACAAATCCTCCACAGGTGAGATGCAGTTGTGTGATTCAACCACAGATGGCGATGGAAAGACAAAAGTTGCGTATAGCGCAGCTGCTAATTACATGTTATGAATTCAGATGAAATGATTCATGGAATCAGTCATTGAGTTTTACCCTAATAATATATTTGATAATGCGTCGAGTCGGAATACTTTACAGTTTAGCCGGACTTCTACTGCATGTCTTGAGGAAGTGGACTGTACGAGCGTACAGTGCGCTCAGATGTTGAGACTCGGCATGAAGCCTTTCTTTCATAGTGTGTGAAACATGAAGCATTTGCTGCAGATATGCTGATGATTCACCACTAAGTGTTGATAATGTTATTCCTCCATCTTCCTCCATCCCCCTCCCCGTTGACTGGCTCTCAGAGCTCAGTTCAGCGCTGTGTGTAGGTGTTCATGTGTGGGTGAGCCCATATTCATTTCATGTTTGCATTTCAGCTTTTTCACTGACAGGTACAAAGAAATCAAATTGTGAAATAATTAATAGTGTTTGGTCATGTTACACTGATTGATAGAAATGTGTGAAATAACACAAAGGTACAAACGTAATTAATTATTATGACATGCACTAAGCAAAATTTGTTCATTTAGAAAAAAGGCCTTTGTGTTAAAGTACTGTTAAGCCTGAGGAAGCACACATTGTGTTAGACGGATATTATTATTAAACACACTGTCCTATGGTTTAAGCACAGTACATGTTGTGCCTTGTCCATTGATTGATCAGGAAGCATTACATAAGTTCTTTTGAATCACAGATTGAAAGCTCCCGTAAGACAAGCGGATGTTTATAAAAAGGCACAATAAAGCGGGCTCCTCTCTGTTCCTGTAGCCGATATGAAGGATTTGTTGATGCAAATCATGATGTACAATAGTACGGACGTGCTGCAGCTCTGGAGGCTACAGAAAGATTCACAACCTTGAATTTTCACACCATTTACACCCCCGAGCAATGCTTTCATCCACTCACCCACTCACTCGCTCCACGGCTCGCTCTCTTTCTGACGATCGCTTTTTTCCTTTTTCCTCTTCCATGCACGTAATTAATATTCTCTTATTCAAATTTATCCCTGAGTTCATGACTTTAGGTTCCTCCTGAATATTAGCAATTGTCTTAGTGCTCACAGATACGGTTGTCTAATGCATTTGTCACTGTCTGGGAAGTGCACACGCTGGAACAGCTCTCACTAATGTTCACAGCGCATGCCAAAGTGCCCGCTTCCCATTTCTTTTGTGAGGTCCTTCACATGACCTTTTAAATGCAGCATATTTCTGACCTGCGTGCACAATGTTACAGGATCAACTAATTTAAAATCACAATGAAGTCAAAATGGACTGGTCTTATTTTTTATGAAATATTGCAGCGCAATCTCTTGTTTTCTAAAGATGTGTGGGACTCGCATGAGATCTAGCAATAGCAAACGACAAGGATCCAATGATCCAATCAATTCCAGATGGACGAAATCACGTCCTGCCCTACATTTTTTTTTTCTCATTCAAGAAACCGTTTCACGCTGATCTACCTCACAATAGGGAAGAAAAGACAGTTTCAGCTTCTGTTTGATGCTGACTTTAAAGGGGACATGAAATGCATTTTTAAAAAATATTTTATAATGTTTCCTGAGGTGCACTAACAATCTTACCAATCAAAAACGGTCCTAATTTAGATATAAATGGTCTTTTTTTTATCCACTGCTGTGATTGGCTGACATCTTTGCATATGAAATGAGCATTACATGTGGAACTCCTGCATTTTTACAGTAACAGCTGCCAAGATTAACTAATGGCAAAAGTGTTGAGTATAGCATTATATTTAGATCTACTCCCGTCGCATCAAATGTTGCAGCGCTGTAACACAGTCATGTCTGAGCACACAATGCAGTCTCACCAATACTTTTAATGATCTGCAGTCTCGCGCATACTTTCACCATAACTAACAGTGAAAACAGGATGTAAACATGAGACTCGTTGAGCAGTGGAATCTGTGCCATTGATTATAATGGGAGTTTTGGTGAAAATTCAAATCAAATCACTGAGAGAAAAATATTGAATCACTTTCTGTACCTTAAAAAAATCACTACCTTTAAAAATATAATCTGTAAATGTCATAGTCTTTATAATAGTTTTTAGGGCTGTCACCAGATTTTTCTGGTCAACTAGTAGTTCATTTTAAGCATTAGTCGACTATTAGTCGTACGTTTATTAATAAATCATAATGAGCCGTTAATTGCCTACGTTGCCTAATAAGCGTTCAAGCGCACGCATACCACAGCGCGCCAGCGCATATAATAATTCTGAATGTGTCGGGGAAAAACAGCAAGGAGACAGCATTAACGTTTTAAGAATTTTTGGATAAACTAGAGCTTTCTTTGTTTTCGGCTTAAGAGATGAAGTCGGCGACACTGACTCGTCATCTCCGCAGTATTGATGCGCCTGTTTGTATGTTTCATGCAGATTACATAATCTGAGAATTTGTTTTCCGTTTCCATTTTGCTCTCTATGGGTATATTTTTATGTCTGTAAGGCAAGTTTCGTAGTTTCGTGCTCAAGTTCACAGAGACTGAGAAAGCACATCCTGTCTGCTTTAATTATTTTACAAAAGCACAACGTTTCGTTGTTATTGTGAGTGCGCTCAAATAAACATAGTCTTTACAGATTCAGATATGTATTACTTTTAATGTATATTTCTGTGTCCTAGGGAAAAGGATCTGTGTGGTAGAGAAAAAAAATCTGATTTCAGCTACATTTAAAGGAATTCCCCCCTTTAAATACATTCTGCCATAATTCTGTAATCATTTGTACTAAAAACAAAAGATATTTTTAAGAATGTTAACCAAACAGTTGACTTCCATAGTATGGATAAAAAATGGAACTATGGAAGTCGGTGGGGACCAGAAGCTGTTTGGCTATCAATATTCTTTAAAGGGGTCATCGGATGCAAGGTTCAGCTGTCAGCTGTAAAAGTCCGACCTCCATTGTTTCAATGCCGGAGCAGGGATGTAAGTTAGACAAGAATATCGCAGATTGAGCGATTTAGGTGTTGTGTTGCTGGATGTAATAGTGAACGTAGTGGTCTCCCAACATCTGAGCCGCTGAAGATGCAGTGGATTACATTTGTTTTGTGAAGGGAATGAGCCTCCCGATCTACATATATCCGTCTATGTTTGCGCAAATCATTCGTGATCCAGCTTCACCTACAGCAGAAGTGAGTAGAAGGTTTTTTTAATGAATCTTTGCGATCGCCTTTCCTAATAATGTGCTAGTTAGCAAGTTTAGCGGCTAAACGCGGCTAAAGTAAACAGGCTCGTCACTCCACAGAGAGAAGAGAGGGGCGGGGCGAGCAGAGCTCATTAACACTTAAAGCAACCTCAGCTAGAACAGGAAGATTTTTGCAGAGCTGATTTTGGCAAGGTAAAAAAGGTGTTATTTACACTACAACTGAAAAATCATGACTTTTCATTAAGACCCTAAAGAATCATATTAACTTGTGGAAAATGGGCATCCGATGACCCCTTTAAAATATCTTCTTTTGAGTTCAACAGAAGAAAGAAACTCATACAGGTTTGGAACAACTTAAAGGAACACTCCACTTTTTTTGAAAATAGGCTCATTTTCCAACTCCCCTAGAGTTAAACAGTTGTGTTTAACCGTTTTCAAATCCATTCAGCCGATCTCCGGGTCTGGCGGTAGCACCTTTAGCATAGCTTAGCATAGATCATTGAATCTGATTAGACCGATAGCATCTCGCTCAAAAATGACCTTATATAATGACGATATTTTTCCTATTTAAAACTTGACTCTTCTGTAGTTACATCGTGTACTAAGACTTACAGAAAATGAAGAGTTGCAGCTGGCAGAGTTGATGGCTGCATAATATCATTGCGCCTGCTGCACCCATGGTACGGCAGCAAAGTTCCTTGATTATTACGCCAAAATGAGAGTATAGTTCCTAGCCATATCGACCTAGAAAACCGCAACTTTTCATTTTCCGTCCATCTAAACTCTTTGGTCATTTTTGAGCGAGATGCTAACGGTCTATTCGGATTCAATGATCTATGCTAAGCTATGCTAAAAGTGCTACCACCAGACCCAGAGATTGACTGAACGGATTCGAAAACAGTAAAACTCAACTCTAGGGGAGTTGGAAAATAATAGTTTAAAAAAAGTGGAGTGTTCCTTTAAGGATGAGTAAATGATGACAGAGTTTTCCTTTTTGGGTGAACTATCCCTTTAACACAGAGGTCTCTAACTCAATTCCTGGAGGGCTGCAGCTCTGCAGAGTTTAGCTCCTACCAGCTCCAACTCACATCCTGAAGACCTTGATTAGCTGGATCAGGTGTGTTTGATTAGGGTTGGAGTGAAAATGTGCAGAGCTGTGGCCCTCCAGGAATTGAGTTTGAAACCAATGCTTTAACAGTTGTGTGGATGAAGTCTTGTGTGCTTTTTGTTTTGTCTGCAGGATTCTGGCCACTGCTGGTTCTCATATGAATATTCCCGTGGATCTGAGAACCCTGAGAGCTGTGCGTGTGCTCAGACCTCTCAAACTAGTCTCTGGTATCCCCAGTAAGTAGCTTATCCCATTATTTATACACCGTATCAATAATAATCATAATCAATGTCATCTTCTCACAGTATTTGGCATTAAAAGTAAAACCAGTTATTGGCAAGAAGTACTAATCCAGATTCATTCCACCAGGTTTACAGATAGTTCTGAAGTCCATTATTAAAGCCATGGTGCCGCTGCTGCAGATCGGTCTTCTGCTGTTCTTTGCCATCCTGATGTTCGCCATCATCGGTCTGGAGTTTTACAGTGGCAAATTGCACCACACTTGCCTGGCTTCCCCAGATATACTCGGTATGGAGATTTTTTTTGGCCTTTAACTCTGGACATTTCTAATGCAATATACTGCAGCTGCCATGTGGTATGCAATTTGAAATCTGCCATCTTTGATCTTGAGTCCTCAATTCTGCTGCCAGGTTTTCTGAGCCAATCACCTGAGCCTATATGCCATTTGACTTATCACTCAAATGCCTCTGGAAAATCATATTATGACAAATGTGATTGGCTGAAGGCACCACAGTCCCAAGCTCTTCACGAGCGTCTATCCCGAGCTGTGATATTAAAGGAAATACATACTGTAGATCTATTTTACACTCCCAAAAAGAACCAATGTAGGTACAACATCTAATTGTATTAGTATTTGGTATTTTATTTAGATCTTATTACATCTGAATACAAAGACCTTACTAAATTGCTGTCAGTGCCAGTAGAGGCTACAAAGGCGATGCAGATTGTTTACACTGTGACTAGGGTGTTTCTCAATTGGAAGACAGCGTCCTAGTAAGGAGGCTTTCTCAATTTGAAGGATCCTTGGAAGGCAGCCTTCGTTTTTCACCCTTCGTTCAGCATATTTTGATCATTCATCAAGTGTATCCTCTGTGTCCTACGATCACCCACAATCCTTAGCACACATTCCCGAAAAAGAATTTATAGAAAATGAGTCGGCACTGAGCTCGTCCCATTTCATTATGAAATGCAAGACAAAAAAGGCGTACGTTTGCTTTTGTTTTGTTGTTTAAGTTAATCACATAAACCACACACCACAGATGGTTATTATTCACTGTACCTCATTGTACTGTAATTTTCCCAAATGAATTTTTAAAACTATTTTCATGCCGTGACCATGTGGGCAGAAACATTCATGATGTTGCCATGAGGAGCTAACAAAAATGTTCTACAAATATTATTTCTGAATGTTCTGTAAACATCCATTTTTTGGTTATACAAACATAAAGGGAACATTTCATTTTATCATTCTGCAAAAATTATGAGAATTTTACTTTTAAAATTTACATTTCTGAACATTCTCAAACAAGTAGTAACATTTAAAAAAAAAAAAAAACAAAAACATTAGATGAACGTCCATCTGGAAAGTTAAAAAAAAAGTTACATGAGCAACATATATATGCTAACCAAACAATATTTATTTATTTATTTATTTTGTGCTAACATTCCCATTAGGTTATGAAAACGTTATATCTGAATGTTCTTTGAATACCCCTTTTTTATGTTTTAAAAACTTTTTTTTTGGTCCTAATATTCCAATTAAGTAATCTGAAAATTAGTTCTTAAACGTCTCTAAATGTTAGTTTTTTAGGATTTTTTTTTCTTGATTACATATGTTATATTTTAAGGGAACATTCAATTGTATCATTTGCAAACATTATGGGAATGTTACTTTTGAATGTTTTCTGAACGTTCCGAAACAAGTAGTAACATTTATAAAAATGTTACACAGATGTCCAATTAAAAAATGAATTTGAAAATGTTCCAAATAATGTTTTGGCTCTAATGTGTTAAGAACATTATTAGAGAAAAGGTAACTTTGAACAAATGTTCTATTGACTTTACTGGAAGAATGTTGGTTCATGACATTGAGAGAACCTTGCCAGAATGTTACCAAAGTCTGCTCCCTGTTTGTGGTCATCCAAGCAGTTATTGCTGAGGATGATTCTAGTCTATAACCCTCAGAAGGAATGGGCTATTAATGACGCAGATTCACTAGGATACTGCCTTCCAGTTGCGAAGCTAAATGAAGTCTATCATAGCAGACACCGCCCCCTTCTGATGAGGAGGATCTCTAACTGATGATTTTAATGTAAACATATTTTTTTTGAACTGTAAATCAAACAAAGCAAGGAACAATAATATACTGCATTCGCATGTTGATAAAAAGTATGATACTGTTGTTTATTAAAATAGTAACAATGTTTTTACAATCTTTTCACTGGTTATATAAGTATTTTTACTCACCAAAGCATCATATTGCTGTTCTTTCAGAAAATGAGACAGTGGACTCTTCTGAAGTTGAGTTTGCGTGTGGAGTGAGGAAGTGTCCTGAGAAATACACCTGCAGCGGCAGCTGGATTGGGCCCAATGATGGCATCACTCAGTTTGACAACATCCTGTTTGCAGTACTGACAGTATTTCAGTGCATCACTATGGAGGGATGGACTGCCGTCCTGTACAATGTGAGTTCCTGCAGCAGTAACATTAAAAAAGTCAGTTTTATAGTCAGCTGACTGGATTTACTGTTTATCTACATTAATGCTCATTGATCTTCATTCATTTTTCATGTAAAGTTACTAACCTACACTGACCTAACATATGAAGTTATTCATTAAACCTGCAGTGATTTCAATATAAACATGACAGTATGATGTCTTGAATCAAATACCTTAATGCTTAACGAGACAAAGCTGCTTCTATGACTCTATGATAAATGATTTTACTCCCTTAAATGGATAGTTCACCCAGAAATTTAACTTTTGGCATGATTTACTCACCTCTCAACCTGTATGAGTTTCTTTCTTCTGTTGAACACAAAATTAGATATTTTAAAGAATTTGGGTAACTAAACATTTTCTAGTCCCCACTGACTTCCATAATATCTTTTCCATACTATGAAAGTCAGTTGCTACCGTCAGCTGTTTGGTAACCAGCATACTTCAAAATATCTTCTTTTGTGTTCAACAGAAGAAAGAAACTCGGTAACACTTTATTTTACGGTTTCTTAACTAGTTGCTTATTAGCGTGCATATTACTAGAATATTAGTCATTTATTAGTACTAATTAAGCACATATTGATGCCTTATTCTACATGACCTTACTCTACATCCCTAATCCTACCCAAAAGCTAAACTTAACAACTACCTTACTAACTACTAATAAGCAGCAAATTAGGAATTTATTAAGGGAAAAATTGTAGTTACTAATGAATAAATGTTCCCTATTTCAAAGTTTTTTTTACCAGAAACTCATACAGGTTTGGAACAACTTGAGGGTGAATAAATGATGACACTATAATTAACAAACTATAATTACTAAACTATACACTGTTATGAACGAACATAAACTATACTATCCACAAACTGTATTTAACACAGCACTGAGCCATAATTATCTTTAAATGATCACTTTCCACAAAATCTTTACTTTATTCATTGATTGCTGTTGTTTCTCCACAGACTAATGATGCTTTGGGACCCACGTGGAATTGGATGTATTTCATTCCTCTCATCATTATTGGCTCATTCTTTGTGCTCAACCTTGTTTTGGGTGTCCTTTCTGGGTAAGAATTTCACAAATATTTTATAAAAATTGGAATTCTATCATTATTCACACTCTTACAAACCAGATTTCTGGCATGAAACACAAAAGGAGAAATTGTAATAATATTAAGAATTTCCCCATGCATTTACAGTAAATGAGGACTGGAGTTTTGAAGCATCAAAAGAATGGAGAAAGTGCCATAAAAAGTATTATTAAAGTAATTATACAGTATATTTGAACAATCACAGTGATGTGAACTCATGAACCAGATCAGTCTGATTCTTAAAGAATTATTTACATGGATTTTTTTTTTTTGGACTGGATCAACCAATTCTTTGTCCATCAGTCAGCACCACTATTTCCTGTATGAGCAATCTAAGGGGAGTTATATTAGGATTTCTAGTGAAGAAAGACAAAAGTCTGTCTTATAACTTCTGAATCTTTGTAAAAAGTTCCCAGGTTGTGTAAAGTATTTTTATTATCAGAGTTTCTGTGGGTCTTAAAAAGTCTTAATTTGCCCTTCCACGGATTAAGACCTTAAAAAGGTGATAAATTGGAACAGAAGTTCCTAAATTCATAGTCATTTTATGTTACAAACACTGAAATAAATAATATCTTGATCACTATTTTTGTCTTGTTTTTTTTTTTTTGTTTTTTTTTACTTATTTCTAAACATCCACTGAACGTGAACAAAATGAAGCGAGTTATTGTTTTAAACATGAACAAATGTCTCTCAATGGGGCATGAAAACTTTTTCCACTTTAAATAAGTTGTTTTTCCTGAGCCCATTTGCAGATGCTCACACACTTGTTTAAAAACACTGTATTTTGATCAGTTTCTCAGAAAACATGATTTCTTATCTTATCTTATGATTTCTTATCTATTCTTATCTTAGCTCTCAATTTTATCTTGATTTAAGAAACTTTTGCACTAGAAAACAAAACAAAACACTGAGGAAAGGCATCACCTTTTTTTTTTTGCATCAGAAGGTAGCATAAAAGTTATAATTCTTATTATAGTCCATATTCTGGTTAAGCTATTTTTTTAGTTAATTACTTTTTTGTGCAATTAATCGAAAGGCAAATAGATCTGTTGAAAGCAGGGTTATTATAGCCAACTGTGTCTAAAACCATAAAAGTCTTGTCTTCAGAAACCCTGATTTTACTTTTAAGACATTTGTAGGTTGCTTTTCCATCTTTTTATAAATCTTAAAGGCTCCAGTTCCCATTTATTGTAATTGCAAGGAAAAACATGTACAGATTTTTCAACTAATCCTTATTCTTATGTTAATCCAATAATTTCAAGGTTTGATTTGTAAAAACTAATACTTATTTTGACGATGTACTGAAAATTCACTGAATGAGAGAATTATTGCCTTGTGTTGAGCGTGCGGTCGTGGGTGGCTGAAAGCGCACTCTCTGGATGATTGGTTCACTAGGGATTGATTACTGTAGCTGCTCTTGCCTCCACAGTGTTTCTTGGTCTACAGGTTGTAAAAGGTCAAAACCTAAAAAGCACTTAAATGATGTCCATTCTATTGATCATTTATTGAATTCTTTTGTGAATGTGTGTACGTGTCATTTTCTAAATCTTTCTCTAGGGAATTTGCTAAAGAGAGAGAGAGGGTGGAGAACAGACGTGCCTTTATGAAGCTCAGACGCCAGCAACAGGTGGAGAGAGAACTCAATGGGTACCGGGCCTGGATAGACAGAGCAGGTACTGACAAGTCAGAAGCATGTATTCATTTAAATGAAAAATATCACTGGTTATGCTGCTTGTGTTCAGATTTGACATTTTTACAGTTCTGTCAAAAAGTGCATTTGTTCATTGACGTATCTTGGGGTTTGTAATGAAGTCAGGATGTATGCATTCTACTGTTTGCATTGATTCATTAGTCTTGTGTCATTCATGTTGATCAGTCTTGTGTAATAATTCATGTTTGCATGTTGTGTTATCTTGTTTTAGCATGCAATATGCATTTTTACCATACATTTTTACGATTTCTGGTATTGAATGGGTTAAAACACAAATTTTTTTAAAGGAATACTTCACCAAAAAATGAAAATTTGCTAAAAGTTTATGAAGTGAATGGGTGCTGTCAGAATGAGAATCCAAACACCTGATAAAAACATCACAATGATCCACAATTAATCCACACCGCTCCAGTCCATCAGTTAACATCTTCAGAAGAGAAAAGCTACAGATTTGTAGGAAACAATTCCATCATTAAAGGAGAAGTTCACTTCCAGAACAACAATTTACAGATAATGTGCTCACCCCCTTGTCATCCAAGATGTTCATGTCTTTCTTTCTTCAGCCGTAAAGAAATTATATTTTTGGAGGGAAACATTTCAGCATTTTTCTCCATATAATGGACTGATATGGTGCCCCAATTTTGAACTTTCAAAATGCAGTTTAACTGCGGCTTTAAATGATCCCAAATGCAATTGTAAACAAGGAAGTCCCAGGAGAGGAAGAAGGGTCTTATCT
Source organism: Labeo catla (assembly GCA_012976165.1). Lineage (NCBI taxonomy): Eukaryota > Metazoa > Chordata > Actinopteri > Cypriniformes > Cyprinidae > Labeo > Labeo catla. The sequence goes on from VONZ01000309.1 coordinate 721,039, forward strand.
AGCGAAACGATTGGTTATTTTCATTTTAAAAAAGACAATTTAAATTCTTTTTAAATGCTCGTCTTGCCTTTCTCTCCCTGAAGTCTGTGTATTCTGGCTCAAGACAGTTAGGGTATGTCGAAAAACTCCAATCGTATTTTCTCCCTCAACTTAAAAAATAATTTCAAAATCATCCTACATCACTGCAGAAGTACCGATCCAGTCTCTGCAAAGTGAACATGCAAAGAAGATCAAACACCCTTAACCAAAATGTAAACCAGCGATATAGGACGATTTTGAAGTTGAGGGAGAACATGAGATGGGAGTTTTTCGACATACCCTAACTGTCATGAACCGGAATACACAGAGTTCAGGGAGAACAAGACAAGACGAGTGTTTGAGATTAAAAAGTATTTAAATTGTATTATTTTTATGAAAATAACTGATCGTTTCACTAGACAAGACTCTTCTTCCTCGGTTGGGATCGTTTACAACTGCATTTGGGATCTTTTGAAGCCACATTTAAACTGCATTTTGGAAGTTCAAAACTGGGGCACCATATCAGTCCATTATATGGAGAAAAATGTTTTCCTCAAAAAACATAATTTCATTATGGCTGAAGAAAGAAAAACATGAACATCTTGCATGACAAGGGGTGAGTTCATTATCTGTCAATTTTTGTTCTGGAAGTGAACTTCTCCTTTAAGTGGTTTTCAAACTGTTTTTCAAACTGTTTTTCAGGCTATAATCCATAATAATGCTTTCTTTGTATAAAAAAAAAAGTAATCTGGTCTGAATCAGGAGAGAAATCTGCACAAATCAGGCACCGTTTACAAGCCAAAACAATTATAAACATATTTGTCAGTGGATTTTGAAGTGAAAGACAACAGGAAATGAACTTTTTCACTGGAGGAAGCGTTATTATGAATTATGGACTGAAAGCAATGGTTTGAAGTTACAAACGTCCTAATAATGGATTTGTTTCTTACAAACAAACAGCTTTTGGCTTCACAAGTTGTTAATTGATGGACTGGAGTGGTGTGGATTATTGTGATGTTTTTATCAGCTGTTTGGACTCTCATTCTGACGGCACCCATTAACTGCAGAGGATCCGTTGGTGAGCAAGTGATGGAATGACACATTTCTGCAAATTTGATGAAAAACTCATCATCTTGGATGGCCCGAGGGTGAGCACATTTTAAGAAAGTTCATTTTTGGGTGAACTACTCCTTAAAATAATTTGGTTAATTGGAATACCTTGAAAAAATTGCAGGCTGCTTTTACTAGTCACTAACGAACTCATGATACGTTAACAGAGAAGGGTGGATGAGTTGGTTTAGAGGAGGTAAAAAAGTATTTGAGAGCAGAGGAAAGAAATCAAGTGATTTTTATAGGCCGTTGATGCAGTAATATCTGCTGACGTAATGCCTTATATGTGACAGGAGGTAGCAGAAACACTTAAAAACCTCTCGATTTATGATGCTGGATGTGGCTGAATGCTCAAACTTGGACTGCTGTGATGCCAAAATGTTTCCAGTACACTATGGCATTAGGTGCTTGTTTTAAAATGCAATTTTGTGTATTTTATTTGTATTTCTTTTGCTTTTTGAAATAATTTTTTGGCTCAGTAATTTCAGCCAGGCTAGCAAAGTTTCACTGTCTTTACCCAGGTTCAGTGACAGACTGTGCTCTGATTGTGTACTACACCTACACTACTCTTTTCACATTTCACCCTGCCACCCACCACCTGAACACAGCATTCAGGTGAACATGAGTGTGTGAAGCTGCTCATTCTCCCACGCAGTGAAGGGTCAACGGAAAGGTGACACTGACTCACTGACTGGAGTGTTTGTATATGTGCCTGTCTGTGCTCAGAATAGTTGATGCTTCTACAGTACAGCAGATCACTTTTAAGAGGCCTACAAATTGCCTTTTTTTTTTTTTCACAAACCAAACTGAGTAAACCGATAACTGATTTAATTAATGCTGAGTTAATTATATTACTTCATTGTTAATATATTATATAAATTCTCTCTCTCTCCTCTCTGTTTTTTCCTCTCTCTTTTAAAGAGGAAGTAATGCTTGCAGAAGAAAACAAGAATTCTGGGAGATCAGCATTAGACGGTATGAATTTCATTTTAAGAGAGCTGCACATGCATAAATGCATTGTCTCAATTATGGAGAGTTTAGTTTTTAAACCAGTTTTCATCTTAATAAAGTTTGTATTGGTAATCTTAATAATGTATCACTTGCTAAAATGCAACTGGCAAATAAACATATAGTAACTATTTTCAGAAAGTAAGTATTTTCAATGGTTATAAATAAATATTTGCAATTTGGAGACTCCACAAGTAATAAACAGAGGTTACTACAATGTTGTGGGAATAATGTTTTGAAATGTTTCTAACACATTAAAGTGTCCAGTTTTCTTGTTATAATTATTTTAAGGTTACAAAAACATTTCTTAACACATTCTACTAAAATTATTTTTACTCCAAATATAACATTATTTGAACTTTGTTTTCTAAGATCATCACAATATCCAGTTCTTGTCATGAGTAGAACGTTATTTAAAGGTTACAAAAACTTTCTTAGAATGTTGAAGTATAAATAACATCATAAAGACATTGAATGTTGATCACTCAACATTATTGATTCTCTCAACTTTATGAGAACATATATCAAGTTATAAGAACATTCCATAAAAAATAATTTAAAAAGATTCTGTCCTAAAATTTATATAACTAAAAGTAGTAAAAGTTCTATAGTATATTCTTCTAACTACACTTTATAATAAGACCCATGATGCCAAAACGTGGTTCTGTTTCACTTTTTTCATTCTTAGTTTTGAAACGGGCCACCAGCAAGAAAAATGCAAGGCGTCGAGGACCAGGGGAAGAGAAATATTCTGAAATCTCTACCGTTGGTGAGTAAAACATAAATGCCGTCTCTTTGTTTTTACCCACATTAAGACTTGACTGGTTTACACTGTGTAATCTTTTGTTATGTTTGAGATACAATTCAAAATGTGTCATCTTAACAATTTGTCTGAAAGAAAGGAAACAGCCACTGTCAACACATGTTCCATAAATTCATGTCAATTTTTCAGGCTTTTGGAATGCCACAGCTGACTAACAATTGTTAAATTTCAAAAGACATTCTGTGAGATTACATTTTTTTTTTTTGTTTTTTTTTTGGTGTCAGGTGGCCCCCGACCAAGAGTTGGTATACGGACCGCAAGGCGAGGGCCCGCTGCTTACATGCGGCGAAAGGAACGCATGTTGCGAATATCTATTCGGCGCATGGTTAAAACCGACAGCTTCTATTGGATAGTCCTCAGTCTGGTGGCGCTCAACACCATCTGTGTTTCCATCGTTCATCACAACCAGCCCGAATGGCTCACTATTATTCAGTGTAAGTATCTCATTCCCCTCAATACTACTAATAATAATGCATTCAAATCATGTATAAACATCTGGTAAGTGTTAAGCATGCATGGACACAGTGGCTACTCCTGAGCTATACAAACATGCTAATTTACATTTTTTGATTTTACTCCATTAATGTTATGACCTTTAATGGCAAATGGTGTATATTTATTGACACGTATACAGCTTTACGGCTCCAATCTGAAATTCTGTATCAACTTGATTTGTAAATGGGCTGGATTACCCCAAAACTGGTTAAGCAGGTATGCAACTTCAAATGCTTCTTTTCACTGAAACATGGTTGCATGACAACATCCCTGATTCGTCTATTCATCAACCTTGTTCCCATTTGGACCTTTGAAATTGTCTGGCTGAGTGTGTGTGTGTGTGAGTCCAGCAAATTTGGGTGTACAAACACTGTTATAGCAGCTGTCCACTGCTCTGAATCAGCTGAATATTTAGCACTATCAAGCTCTCTCCCTGCTGAGTAAGTTAACATTGGCTGTCATGTTTTCCAATCCAGATCACCCCTAACACTTCCCGTCTTTGATGTCCTCCTTAACACATTTTTATTTAACTGATGAATAGTGCTAATGAAATGACAAATGACAAAAACTGAGAAAGATGTGCCTGTGTTTTTGGAGGATGAAGAAAAAAAGAGAGGAAATGAGATGATGAAGAGAAATAAAAAGATGGTCTGTGCAAAAAAAAAAAAAAAACAGGGCAACTATGAGAGTTGCCACCAATTAGTGCTGTAAATTTTGAGTCTGCTAGAGGTAATTTTTATTATAGCAGGTGACTTTAGTCACAACAGTCAGCAGAAAGATTTTCTAAATTCCATCAACACATCTCTATTTTCTATCCAGACCACCTAGGTTTTGGTAAAAAAGCACCAACATGGACTGAACTTCCTCAGGAGACTCAAAAAGGCTGACTTAAGGCACACTCATCCTCACAAACCTCTATAGATGTGTCATGGGAAGAATCTGTTGTACTGTTCGACAGCTGTTCCTCTGTAAACCATAGTCATAGACTGCACAACACATCAGCAGATCCAGCCCTTCCAAAGTCTAAGACACTCTGTGCCCAAAGAAACTACAAAAATCTTGAAAGACTATATCTGTTCCCTCTACAATAGGAGAGGAGATAAGAAGGCTACCTAAACTGATCATCTCCGTACTCCTGACCCATATACACACACTCCTTCCCTGCCTCATCCTGCCTGAAAGACACTTGTCCTCTCCAAAACACTGCTATGGCTATATACATTATACTTTACTTTTTGTAGGGTCACAGGGGAGTCCTGAAGCCAATCTTAACATGGAAAACACCTTGGAACTAAAGCGTACTCACACATTCACACTCTCACTCACACCTACAGGCAATTCTAACATCTCAAATTAACCAGAACCACATGTCTTTGAACTGTGAAGGAAACTGGAATACCTGGAGAAAACCAAAGCCAAGGTGTATAAAACATTTCTGACTGTTTCTGTTACTATCTTGGGGGGTTTTATGGTTGCATTTTACCAGATACATTAGACCTGGGTGTCCAACCCTGCTCCTGGAAGGTCAATATCCTGCAGAGCTCCAACATACTTGCCTGGAAGTTTTTAGTGAGTCTGAAGACCAGGATTAGCTGTTTCAGATGTTTAATTAGGAGTTAGGACTGCAGCCCTCCAGGAATAGGTTTGGCCACCCCTGCATTACTCCAATATCATCTAATTTATTAATCATTATCATTGTGTTAAATCATGCTTTGTTGAGAGTTCAGATCATTAGTTGTCTAATGCAAGTAAAACAGCCCATGGTATATGCAACTAGAGCACCATCTGTTACCCAGAACGAAAAGAACATACAGTGTTTAGAGACAGGGGTGTCCAATCCTGCTCTTGGAGGGCCAACGTCCTGCAGATTTTACCTCAGCCCAACACTTCATCAGTAAACAGCCTCAGGGTTTGTCTAATGCAAGGCAAACAGCCCATGGCATATGTAACTGGATCACCATCTGTTACCCAGAAAGAAAGAATATGCAGTGTTTAGAGATAGCGTTTGCCCCTAGAGCAGGGGTATCCATTCCTGCTCCTGGAGAAACCAACATCCTGCAGATTTCTGGTGCTTTCCAAACAGGATATATTGTCCTGCAGTGAAAACAATAATTGCCGCCATATTGAAGGGTCGTTCCAAACCGAAGTGCTCAAAATGCCATGATGGCTGTGCCTCCGTATGGGCACAGGATGATGACACAGAAGGGCACTTCAAGAAACAGTTGTTTGGTCCCCTACACCCTTCAACCCTTTAAAACTCTCACTCCAGAGGGTAATCCCTTTGAAAGGATTAGGGTGTAGAGATAGTCTCAGCCTCAGACGTCACGCCCACGGAACGTTGGCTAAACGTCTGATGCATATGGTACACTTAACTGGAAACACTTCAGGAATGTCGAAGTCGTCATCTGATTGGTTGAATTTTATCGGATTTCCGGGGGACGCGAGTGTCGCGTTTATTTTCGGTCCGCCGGGAAACAAAGCGCAGACGTGTGATTGCAGAAGAAAAACTGTCGTGTTTACATGAGTGACAATGAGCATTTATCAAGATCAGCTAAACGTAGGATTCTCAAAAGTATGCAAGGTTCACGGCATAGACTCTTTAAGAGATGTCCAGGAGTTTTGTTTGAGGCACTTAGTGGAGACAAAAAGAGATATTTTAGCCTGTTTGCCGATGGGATTTGAAGGTCTGGCTACGCGAGACTAATGCTGACTGACTTGTTGCACGCCGGTCTGTTGTTGTGGGGACATTTCCATGCCCCGAAACGTGACGCTGAACGAAACGAACTGTGATTGGTTGTTTGACATGTCGGTCAAACGGCCTTATGGGCGGGCCTTGGCCAAAGAAAGCTGCTATGAATTCCAGACCTTCAGCCGTCAGTCTGAAGGTCTGGCTACGCGAGACTAGTGTAGAGATGACCCCTTCCGAATGGAATGCAGGGACTATCTCAACCCAGCTTGTCTAGAAATTTCCAGTGAGTCTGATTAGTCATTGATTATTTGGTTGAGGTGTGTTTAATTAGGGTTGGAGCTGAACTTTGTAGGACAGTGGCCCTTCAGGAACAGGTTTCGACAACACTGCATTGGACCAACACCATTCAATTTAATAATCATAGTTATTGCTTGAAATTGGGCTTTGTGGAGAATTCAACAGCCTCAGGGCTTGTCTAATGCAAGTCTAACAGCCCATGGCATAGACAACTAGAGCACAATCTGTTACTCAGGAAGAAATAATGAGCACTGTTCAGTGCAGGGGTGTCCAATCCTGCTCCTGGAGGGCCAACATCCTACAGATTTGATCTCAACCCAGCTCCAACACATTTGTCTAGAAGTTTCTACTGAGTCTGATTAGTCCTTGCTTTAATTAGGGTTGGAGCTAAACTCTGCAGGACATTTACCTTCAGGAACAGGTTTCAACACTAAAGCCTAAAGTATACTTCATTTTTGTATGCGTACGCTAGCGCAGTGGTTCTCAATTCCAGTCCTTGGGGGACCCCAGCTCTGCACATTTTACATGTCTAACTTATTTAACACACCTAATTAAGATCATTAGCTTAGTTCATTTAATTTTAGTTTTATAAAGGCCTTCTTAAGTAAACGGATGTGTTTGTGTAAACCGTAATCTCTAGCTTTATCTTACTGTCACACATTCACGAGAGAGTGGCAATCCAGCTGATGACGTAGGGTTAGGGTTAGGGTTAGCGTAAGCTCAGGTGGTGAACACGGAAGCGCAAAGAGGAGAAACACCAGTCACGAATTAGAAGTACAAAATGTAGATTTGTAAAGAAAAATGTTGGTGGTTGGAGACTAGCATATTTTCACTGGAGCAACATCTTTTTCTTACACAAACACATCAATTCACTTCAGAATGCCTTTATTAACCCCCTGGAGCTATGTGGAGCACTTTTTATGATGGATGAATGTCCTTAATTGGATTTCAAAATCTAAAAGCCATTTACTGCCATTATAAAGCCTGGAAGAGCCAGGACATTCTTTAAGGGTGCTTTCACATCTGTGGTTCGGTTCATTTGGTCCAGACCAAGGGCAACAAATGATACACTGTAGCATTATTCTCCTGTTTTGGGTCCTTTTCACACCACACTGATTGCTCTGGTCCGAACCAGTTGAAACAAACCAAAATGCAGTCATGTGACAAGATCCACATCACTCGTTGGCCAGATGTGTCATTGAACGTATTTCCTAAACTGCTTTTCGATTGGTCAGAATTAACGTGCGGGAAAATTCCAATGGAACTCCCAGAAGTAAACAAAGAGAGGAGAAAAAGCCGGCAGACAACACGCCGCTTTTTAGTATGGAGGGACGACTGTGCTGGCTGATTGTATCCCTGTAATTTCTGTGATTGTAATTTCTATGAGGCTGCGCACCTTCTCACAACTCCATCTCAGCTTGTTCGCGAGCTGCCGTGGGGCTATGTTGCTAAAGTGCTAACTGTCAACAAATACTTGTCCTCATCACATAATGCACAGCGCAGCTGATTACGGCAGCTGGATTAGTCCAAAAAGGTGCAGTACTTTTTGCAGTTGGGTCTGTTCGAGTTCAGATCATGTTCTCACCACAAACGAACCGCTCCAGAGTTCGTTTGAAAGCTTTTTTGGTCCGCTTTTGGTGTGCACTCGAGTGCGATTGCTACATTCACACCTGTCCAAACGAACCGCACCAAGAGGGAAAACGAACTCTAGTGCGATTCAACCGAACTAAATGAGGCAGGTGTGAAAGCACCTTAATATAACTCTGATAGTATTTGTCTGAAAGAAGAAAGTCATATACACCTAGGATGGCTTGTAGGTGAGTAATTCATGGGGTAATTTTTATTTTGGGGTGAACTATTCCTTTAACTCTGCTCCTTGGTGGCCTTCCATTGGTGACCCCTAATCTGTAGTGCTCAAGTCTGCATACAGTCTTAACTCCTTGAAGCATCTTCTATACATTTTGTTCACGTTGCGTCTGATAAAAATATCTACAGCACAGTTTGCATCTCTGAAAAGCACATTTTATTAGGAGACTTGCTGCAACTAACAGAACCACTTTAGGGCAACATTATGTTCTCCAGTGAAACTGCTGCTAATAAAACGACAACACAAAAATAGGCCTGTCAGACAGAAAAATGCCCCACTGCCTGCTCCACATGTCAGAAACGTTCTGTGTATTGATGACGGACATTCACTTAATGGTCCCTGCAGGTCTAAGAGTTGCTGAAATTACTCCATACGGCACAACAGGACATCCAGCACTCTATAGCCCAAGGCAGGTTGTGTTGTCATGAAAGCTTACTTAAGCTGTCAAAGTGTCCTTGCATTTTTATTCCAAAGACAAGCAGAGACCTTTGTCAGAGTTGTCACCATATTTAATTTTCATGAATTTCATGAATTTTCACGAACAAGTAGGGATGTACCTAAGGCCAAAAACTTCAGTCTAAATATGTATTTAGACTAAAGTTAGACTAAACTAATTTTTGTTGTCTAGTTATCTAGCAACCCACCGAACCATCATTGTAAATGGGGGATGAGGAGATTCATTGATTTTAATAGTAGCAGTTTAGTTTTGGTGCTCACTTCCTGAATAGACATGGTGTTCAGAAGTCCAGTCTATAGAAAGTGTTTCTTCAGTAAAATTTTTGACACTTAAAAGATTTTTACGGTTTTCAGACTACGCAGAGTTCGTGTTTCTTGGACTTTTTCTTGCGGAGATGTTTCTGAAGATGTATGGCCTTGGTTTCCGCCTCTACTTCCATTCATCCTTTAACTGCTTTGATTGTGGGGTAAGTGAATCTTTTATGTTCATGTTTAAAGGTTAGTGTACATGTTTACTGTGAGTTAACCCTTGCTCCTCAATTTAAAAATGTTACACTTAGAGGACAAAAATATCTGTAAAAAATGCCATAAAAATATTAATATTTTTTCCCACTTTCACTGACATCGATTTTTATGATTAGTCCTGATCATAACTACCAAACATGTATTCATTTACAGGATTTTAACCCTTTAAATGCCAGTTTGTTTACATAATTTCACAGTTTTAAATATTTTTTTTTTAAATAGTCTCACATGTCAATGATTAGAAACAATATTAATTTAAGTGCATTTTTTGCTTGAGCATTATTATTAGTAGTAAAATAGTGAAAATTTTGAAACCTTGCAAACAGAATGAAACTCTATTAACAAAGAATGCATGATTTTATTTTCAAATCACACTGGGGTTAAATATTGTCATTTTAATGGGTTTCAAATGGAACATTTTTGTCATACAAAAAGTATGTTTTTTGCATTAACGCAGGGAAAAAAATGTCCCTAAAGACACACAAGGGTTAACCGATATGTCTGATGATTCCTGGCACTAATCAAAGCATAATGTTTCATGCAGGTGATTGTTGGTAGTATTTTTGAAGTGGTTTGGGGATTCTTCAGGCCTGGAGAGTCTTTTGGCATCAGTGTCCTCAGAGCTTTACGTCTGCTGCGAATCTTTAAAATAACAAAGTAAGTTTATAACATTAATCAAAGTAATATCCTAAGTATTCTTTCAAGGATTTTTTTTTGTATAATAGCTGCCAGCAGATGCAAATGTTGTTCATAATAAACTACATAAAAGCATTAGCAGGCATATATAAAGTGTTTGCAACATTCTGTCTCAACTACAACACCAATACAAAAGTATAATCGGTACTGTGAGAAGCATATGTTAAAATCCAGTCAAGTCATTGCTGCTTATGTGTGAACTGTCCAAAGGTATTTTTAACTTCAGTAGAAAATGCATAAAGAAAAGCAACATTAAGTTTATTAATCATTATCAAGTGTTCATTTTTAAGTTTGTATTTAGTAAACACTTTTAAATATGTCTGTTTATTTGTCAATTTGAAAAAAAAAATATTCACATCATTTTTTTAAAAATGTGATTCATTAACAGAGGTCGTTTGAAAATGCATTCATGGTTTATTTGACTGAATTTGTTTTATTCTTAAGTAAGCATGCATACTCGGACACAAATGTCATTAAAAGTGTCTTTAAAATGCTAAAATATAGAACAAATTTATTTTTATACAATTTTAATATGGGACAATACTGTATTATACAGGATAGTTAGTGTCAGGCAAATTTATTTTCACATGTAATTGTGTTCAAACAATCAGGCTCTTGTGAGAATCTTGTGAGGCACTTAAAAGGTATTGTACTGTATGGACAAATAATGGCGATGTAAAGAAACGTGTGATATTTTGTATGTTTGATCAGGTACTGGTCATCCTTAAGGAACTTGGTGGTTTCCCTCATGAGCTCCATGAAGTCAATCATCAGTTTGCTCTTCCTCCTCTTCTTGTTTATCGTAGTCTTCGCTTTACTTGGCATGCAGCTGTTTGGTGGAAGGTGAGAACGTTAATCTGGTATGAGAGCGCTGATCTCACTCGGTCATTCTCACAGACAAACATAAAGATATACTGTACTCAGATGTGAAAAAATGTTACATCAATTTATTAAAATACAGTTCAAAAGACTTCAAAAAGACAGCTCAAAAGAGAAGGAAAAAAAATGAATTTAAATGAAGCCTAAAGACCAGCTTACCTACTCTAACTCACTTACTATGTGTGTGTGTGTGTGTCTGTTAACTAATCGATTACATAACTTCAGCTGAGCTTAGTCAATGCATGATGAAGAACACTTTCCACACACTTGAAATTAGTTTTGTGTAGTGCACTATAAAGCAGGGGTTCTCACTTTTTATCCAAGGACCCCTCTTAATTATAGATGCCAGTGGACCTTCCGTTTTCATTTTTCTGAATTCAGATGTAATTATTAAATTAAATTGTTGTAATTAATAGAAATCGAGCAAGTTATGCAGTTTAATGGTTTAATTCAAATATAATTTGACAACTTTTACTAAGTACTCATGAACAACAAATATGTTAATAACAGGCATGCTAATTAGCAAGCAGTTAATAGTGAGAACTTGTCCCTAAAGTGTTACTTTTTTTTTTATTTTAAATAATAGGACCATATTGGTAACACTTTATTTTAAGGTAAACTTCTTGCTATTAACAAGCCATTAACTATGACTTTTGCCTGAGTAAACTACTAATTTGCTGCTTATTAGTAGTTAGTAAGGTAGTTGTTAAGTTTACACTCTTAAAAATAAAGGTGCTTCACGATGCCATAGAAGAACCTTTTTGTCTAAATGGTTCCAAAAAGAACCTTTAACATCTGAAGAACCTTTCTGTTTCTCAAAAGGTTCTGTGTGGTGAAAGGTTATAAAAAAGTAAGAAAGAGATGGCTTTTTAAAGAACCTTTGACTGAATGGTTCTTTGTGGAACCAAAAATGGTTCTTCTATGGCATTGCTGTGAAGAACCATTTAAAGCACCTTTATTTTTAAGAGGGTAGGTAGTGGGTAGGATAAGGGATGTAGAATAAGTTCATGCAGAATATGTGCTTTATAAGTACTAATATATAGCCAATTTGATATGAATAGGCATGCGAAAAAAGCAACTAGTTAATTGTGAGAATTGGTCCCTATACTAAAGTTTTACTAAGCCAGTTTAAGCTTGAAAATTGATTGAAAATGTAAAAATGTGTTTGTTTGTTTTTTCACAAACAAAGTGCTTCACAATAGATGAATTACTGTAAATTAAAATGGGATGAAAATGTGATTTAAAAAAAGTTTTAATAATTGCATTATTTGTAAGTTCATTTTACTGTACAGTAGTAATATATCTGTCACAATTTATTCAAGTTAAACTTCAAACTGGTCAATGTGTTATCATGAAGACATGTAGACTTCATATTTAAATATGTTTTTTCCTAGACGCTAGTGTACAGTCCTGCTTTTGACGTATTCATACAAGATTTGCCAAATTCCGTGACATTCCACATTAATTACATTTTTCAGAGAATGCATTCTGCAATTCCGTCCACATAGGGCACTAACTTTATTCCGCGGACCCCTGGCTATGGGTTGCAAAACATACTTTAAGCAACTGTGCTGTAATAGACAAATATTTACATTTACAGGAAAATAAAAATAGAGTAAACCCAGATTTCTTTCACAAAACACATTATAAGCGCACCGCACCGCATGCATATAAGACATTATCTTATACGATAATACAAGCAGCATGCTTCTGTCAATGAAGAAGTGCACACTTTCGTTTCCCACCCACATCATCTCAGTTATGTGGACATTCTCTCCACTCACACACTTCTCATCAGTGCACCATTGGAGCTGCCAGAAACAGCAAAGACACTGATGCTGCATGACATATTGTGAGAGATTTATATAAGCTACATTCTGACCCGCTCAATAGCTCACTAGTAAAACTGCATAGCTGCAAAGTAAAATCATCTCCATTGGCTCACAAGAGCAGTGGGTTTGTGCTTCAAGCAATAACAAATGGCTGCATTTTGCAGTCAAATGGATCAGTGTGGATGCTAACAAGGATAAAATGACAAACACAAATGTAATTTTAGCTAAAGCTGTTGAAACGGTTGTCTCTCTTCCACAGGTTCATCTTTGAAGATTACACTCCTACTAATTTTGACACATTTCCGGCTGCCATCATGACCGTCTTTCAGGCAAGATCACTATATTCTGTGCTGTCATTTAATGGGCATAAACATAGCAAATACTTCTGAATCATTAAGCGTATACTCACCTCATAACTTAATTAACAGCAAAGCTTTTACGCTTTTAGTGAGATTGTCTACATTATAAATAGTATGAATTAAAGCCATTTTATTTTGCATGCTCACCCCCTCATTGTGTCTGAAATCATGACCACACATTTGTAATTCGACTGAGGTTTACACCCACAATGGTTGTAAATTTGTCAGGACTGAATCCAAGAATGTCTGTTTTGTGGATGTGTGTTAAATAAAGAATAGAAACAAAACAAAAAAAAAATAAATAGCTCTGGTGTGAAACAGCGTAATATAGTGCATGGTTATGCTAAATTACATTATATTATTTAATATTATATAATATTGTGTGCAGGCCTTACCCGTTTATATTATTTTAACATTTATATATTTCAACATAGATCCTTACTGGAGAAGACTGGAATGAGGTGATGTATAATGGGATACGCTCACAAGGAGGTGTGCAGTATGGCATGTGGTCCTCAATCTACTTTATTGTTTTAACCTTGTTTGGGAACTGTATCCTTTTTTGCAACAACTGTTTTTATGTGCTAAAACACCTTAATTTATGTGACTATGGACCACAAAACCAGTCATAAGGGTCATTTTTGTTTAGTTTTTTTTGTTTGTTTTTTTTTAATTGAGATTTATAAATCACCCGAAAGCTGAATAAACAACTTTCCATTGGTGTATGGTTTGTCTGGATTATAAGACAATATTTTGAAAAATCTATTTGAAAATCTGGAATCTGTGGGTGCAAAAAAAATAAAAATATTGAGAAAATCGCTTTTAAAGTTTACATTAGGAAATTTACAAAATATCTTCATGGATCTTTACTTAATATCCTAATGATTTTTGGCATAAAAGAAAAGTCGATAATTTAGATATATCTATATGTGTAATATATGTAATATAAATATTACACATGTTAGTCACATTGCTTCATTGCTTTAATTTTGTTGTTGCGCCTGAAAACAGCAATGCAATCAAACAAATCGTGTAAAGCTCATTCAATTCAAATCTAACAAAATTCTTGACGATGCTGTGAACAGACACATTGCTCAATGTATTCTTGGCTATCGCTGTGGATAATCTAGCCAATGCACAGGAACTAACTAAGGTAAGACAAAGAAAAGTAACACATTACAATTGTCTAATAAACAGCAAAAGCATATATATATATATATATATATATATATATGAAAAGTTCAGATGCAAAACCAGCTAAATCCATCTGACATCTTTCTTTAAAAAATGCATTTGTATCAGGCTCAGATGTATAGGTTTCTATGTAATTACCGGTACTTCTCATTGGGCTGAGGCTGGTATTTTAGCGACTTTGAAGAAAAAGTAGTTGATGGACGTATAATATGTGCCGAGAGCATTCACTCATTATCATTATCTCATTTTTGACCGAGATGGCTTTTAGCTGGTTTTGCATCTTAACTCTTCATATATATATATATATATATATATATATATGCTTGTTTCTCATTAATAGTACCTTTAATTATGTATCCAGTGCATTAACTTTTGTGTGCATTTCATATAAAATTAGTATTCATACACTTAATGTCATGGTAAATCCAAGGAAGACAAGGGAGGTGACAGAATCTAATCTAAAATTTAATTGCATAGTGTAGTCACAGTGTTTACTGTATACTAAAGAGTATTTGTGTGTTAGGAAGAAGAGGAGGAGGAGGAAGAGTTCTTCAATCAGCGTTATAAATCCAGAGAATTTGGCCTCTCAGAGTAAGTTTTTTCATTTTTTTCTCGCTCGTTTTTGCTCGGTCATAATCTGTTTTTCAAACTAAGGATACAGTTTCATATCATGTATTAAGAAGCTGGTAAGCCTTCGAAGTAACTGGCAAGAATGTGTGTTGATTGCTGACTGTTGCAAATCTTCTTGTTCTCAAGACATGCTTTTAAACCATTATGCCACTATGCTACTATGTAATTTTTCAGACCCATCAAACACATGAACAGAAGTGTCATATATGAATGTACCATTTGTCTGTCACGTTTTTTGATCAGTCTTGGTTCTGGTCAAATTCGAAAGGGAAAAACACAAAAACACTTAAATTGGTAAACGGAAATGACTGGGCCATTTTCGTTTCGTCTTTATATCTTGGTTATTGAGGGCGTAAGAATATCATTACTTTATTTATTTATTTTTTAATCTTTAGTTGCTAGGAAACTCAAGTGCCTACACCACAGGGGAATGGTGTGTTTATTTTATAGAAGAAATCAATATGATATTAGAGTGATTACAGGCTTTAGCTTAATACAGTAGACAGTGGAGTTTAGATGCAAAAGTACATAACACAAAGTCACAGAGTCAGTAAAGAGCAGAAGTCAAATCCAAAAAAAGTTCCAAGAATAATACTTGTGCCCTCTGGATTATTTCTGTGATTTTGCATCTATCTTTCCATCTGGCTTTTGGCAAGATGGTTTGATGGTTAGTTTCTTTTTTAGGAGTTTCATCAGTGAATCCACTTTATTCTTTTTAGATTTAGGTCTAAATACTGAGCAGGGTTTGATACCCCTTTTGTACAATGTGTAGTATTTTTATTTATTTATTTTTTTTTTTGCCTATTATGCATCGTACCCAGTACTTGGTCAGTTAACACTGTTAATTGTTGCATTAGTTTTAGTCCTCCTACTGGATCTTCAGTAGACAGATGTCATATAAGTAGTCACACTGCATGACCCAAAATTTCTGACTGCCAGAATTTGGAGGCTAAAATTCATAGCAAAAACAATTAATGAGCATGGCACACTAGAGAGTCTAAGACTTCTGATATGGCTAGCATAAGCATTAACGATTGCCAAAATTTGGCAGCAAAATTGTATTATGTACATGCGGCTGAAAGGTAGCTGTGAGGTAAAGCTTTAGTGTTGGTGAAAACAAAGCTCCTTGTGACAGATGGCACTGCACCACTAGTGCAGACTTCATCTTGGTTTTTCTCATTGAGCAGAGCTAATAAGGCTTTGCGTAAAACCAGCCAGTGCAGCAACAGTGCCAAAATACGTGACATCAAGTACAATGACAAATGGGAGGGATTGATGTGGGTGCTTTAGCAGTGATTAAGCTGTGAGATGGTTAGTAGCAGCCCCTGTCTTATGGCGTCCACTTATTTTGGAGCTGCAATATTACTTAACTCTCTAGCGACCATGCAGTAAAGATCTGCAAAGTCTAAGAACCTCTGAAGGTCCTTCACTGTTTTAGATTGTGGCAGCTTGGACCATTGAGCCATAGATTATTTTTTTTCTCTGTGAAATGCAGCCTATAGGAAAAAGACTGGTAGCATAAATAGTAGTAAGTTGGTATTGATTTTATTCACAGTGATCTATGGCATTCTTATTACCGGGCCAGTGAACATACACTTACTGCTAGTTCCCACTGTGCTGGGTTAGAACTTACTCTGAAGTAGGAGTTAATTTAGCCCCCATAAAATGTGTGCCTATAACCAAAATCGCTCCCAGTTCTTCCAGTACAAACATGCTAAAAAGAAGTTATTTCTGCCAGTAGTTATGAGTTATGAAAACGAAAGCCCATTTAGTCTCTCACAGTGGGTAAGAGCACATGTGAAGGAAGGCGTAGGATATAATACTTACTGATAGCACTTAGAGTAACCTTAAGTACCTTGCCAAGATGCAGCATGGTTGGCTCCTAGTGGGATGTGAACCAACAAATAATGATCAAACCTAAATTAAGTTGTTTGTTCTAGGCCGATTAGTCATCTCAGTGGTCAATTTGTGGTCCAGAACTTTCCTGGATGTATGTGACATGATTAATGTCATCTTAGATTCTTTCTCTAAAATGTTAGCTTTCAATCAGTCTAGAGAACCTGTAGAGCTGGGGTCAGTTGCATAAACTTAGCCTCTATGTTAAGACAGTTTCTTAAGAACTTGTCTGACCAACTAGCAGTTAGCCAAGGGGGAAACAGTCTTATTTTTTTGGATTCAATGAAGACTAATCTCCATTTTTATGTAACTGAATTTTACAAATTATGACGAGTCTCAAAGAAAAAAAAAATAGCTGACTAACTTTTAAGACTAGTCTTGACCTTTTATGCAACCAGCCCCTGGTATCGTTCTACTCTGTTAGATCAGTTTTGCCTTAACAGGTCAGTTTCATACAACCTTGGCAAGGGATAGACCCAGGGGAGGAACTTTATTCAAGCTGCCAGTTCTGATAGTTTAAGGATTGCATCTTGTGACCTCAGATTTTTTTTCCAGTCCAGATCTGTAACACAATACAAGTAGCAAATCCAAGACAATATTTGGCAAAAAGGCCAAAAAAACAGATAAATCAATGTAAGATCAAATAATGTCAGGAATTGTGTAAAGAAAATGGTAGGAATTTTGCACAGTAATTAAAAAAAAAATATATATAGAAAGACTGTGGAATGAGGAAAATGGGTGGTGGTGGTGATAAATGGACAAGAGTTCAAACTTTGTTTGGATGCAATCACAGCAAGGCCTCCATATAATTTTGCTCAGTTGCATGGTTCTAATGAAGTTTGTTCTTCGCCACAATGTTAAACTACGCAGGATAGTGGACACTGAAAGCCAGATTTCTATAAGAGGTTGTTTACCACTGTTGTAGAGTTCTTAATATTATATATTAGTCAACAGAAGCTTGGTTAATTCAACATTGTAGTGAGATTAAGTGTAACAGTGCAGCTTTTGTCTTCAGAGAAGAAATTTATGTTCTGATCTTTGCAGTCTCACATCTGAATAAAAACATGAAAATGTTTTGAGCCACAAAGAAACACATTCAGTTGATTACTTTCTCTTTTGTTATTAAAGAAGTTGCTTCCATAATGTTACTAATCTTGCACAGTAGCTGTCCAGTCCCAAGTTTATTGGTATTATGAGTTGGCATTGCCATGGGTAAGAGACAATGGTACGACAAAAAGGGCACATGGTAATGGACCAACAAATTAATCAACAGCCATTGCAATATTAAGAGATGTCATGGGGATCAAAATCAGAGAACAACCTATAATTTCCTAAGCATATTTCATAAATTATTTGTATTCTGAAGCACAGTATAAAAACTTAAATTAGATATTTGAAGAACTCTAAAATTAAAAATTAGAGAACACTTATAAATACCTCCAAGTTATTTGTGTCAATCTGGACCTGGTGCTAACTTCCTTTAATGGTATGACAAACTCTATTTAACTGGCAGCATTCCTCCAGTTTTCACTGAGATTGCAAGATGGCGGGTTGTTCTAAGGTGACTGAAAGCCTGCAACAGGAGGTTGTCCAGACGAATGCCAAAGGAGTGACCCCTTCAGTGGTTCCGAGAAAAGTTGGTCTTTCCAAATCTGTGATTTCTCGAATATTGAATGTTTACAATGACATTCATTTAAGTCTCCCAAAAAGGCTGGTCATCCACCTGAGACAAATGCATGAGAAGACAGGATGTTGCAGACACTCTCGAGGGGGAATCGGTTCAGCACTGCAGATGGAATTGCTAGCCAGTTCAGTGCTGAACAGGGTAAGGATATGTCTCGTTTAAGAGAAGTCGGACTGAAAGCACACTTTGCAGTGACCAAGCCTCTCACCAGCAGAAAGAATCAAAAGGCAAAGCTCACCTTTGCTGAGGAGCATGTTGTGTGGAGAGAGGAGAATTGGTTCAAAGTTCAGTTTAGTGATGAGAGCAAGTTTAATTTATTTGGCTCTGATGGCGTCAAACTGAGGAAAGACTGAAGCCCAAGTGTGTAAAGAAGTCAGTGAAAGGTGGAGGCGGAAGTGTCATGGTTTGGGGGATGTTTTCTGCAGTAGAAGTTGGGCCTCTTATACAGAAACCCACTACAGTTACCAAGCTATGGAAAAGACTGGAAGAAGAGTGGACCAAGATCACATCAGTGCAGTGTAATAAACTAGTGATGAAATATTAACACAATTTCAGAAAAAAAAATCTAATAAGTATTTATAGAATGCTCTCTAACTTTGATCTGTAATGTTTACAACCAAAAACACTGGACAGAAATGATCTCTCTCTAAAACAGCTATTACATTTCATTTAAAAAAAACGTGATGTGGCATTAATGGTATTGAAGTGCCAACGAACCCTATAACTGTTTAAAACAGAGTTTCTCAGTTCTGGCCTTTGACATCCACTGTCAACAGGGTTCATCCCCACCCCTAATTCAGCTCAGCTGCTGTAACTTAATACTTAAGACCTTGATTAGTTTGTTCAAGTGAGTTTGATTAGAGTATAATCTATACTCTGTAGGACAGTGTACCTCAAGGGCCAGAAGTGTAAAACGCCAGTTTAACATTTTTTTTCCTAGCCTTATGAGTTGACTTGTGTGCAGTCTGCCAATATGGATTGTTTGGTGTGTCTTATCTACAAATACACTAATGGCTTATTTTCGATTAATCATTTATTTGGTTTCATGGACAACAAAAGAATACGCATAATTGTAAGTAAAACTGTCTCTGTATCTCTTTATCTGTCATGTCTGCCATTAACATTGCACTGTCCATCTCATCAACACTCTGAATGACCTGCTGACATGTAGATCCTTTGTGCACTCTGTTTCTCTTTTCTTTCTTGTCAGTTTATTTTTATTATTCAAGAATTTCCCCCTGGTTTTCTCTTGAATTCTGTTTTATTTAGCCTGGATCGATAGCCATTGTTTTTATTCTGATTTCCTGATTTTTATCACACACCCTTGTGCATTGTGAAATTTGCATGCTGCAAACAATATACCTCTTGTGACTGAGATGTATCGCGTCCCTGTAGACGGAGACGGAGACCCTACTTGTACAGGAAGCGCGCCATCCACCGAGGACGACCGACTCCTGCAGAGGCAGAGGAGGAGGCCCCTGGGAAACAACCGGAAGAGCAGCCCATCAATGCTTTTGCTGGCCGCCGTGAAAGACGCAAAAAGATTAATATGTCCGTCTGGGAGCAACGGGCGAACCAGCTGCGGAAACGCCGACAGATGGCCAGTCGTGAGGTACTGTTTGGCAGTCCCACAGAGGACCAGTTGGACACTCCAGTGAGTGATCATCAACAGCACTGTATATCCCCAGAGACGAGTCCTTTACACTTGCCAGAATCACCAATGTCTGTGGGGATGCCCCTTCCAGAGCCGCCCATGTCTATCACCATTCCTCTTCCTGAACCTCCAGAGTCAGAGCCTCTTCCCCTGACGGGATCAGGACTGGAGGAGAGGCCGAGCGCTAATAACCATCATTCGAACACAGAGCGGAGGCATCGTGTGGCAAGGAAGTTTCGGGCTGCTGCCGCTGCCGGGGTGGCAGAAGGTGGGCGACACAAACGCCACAGACACCGAGAGTCCAGAACAGAGGCCAGAAATGCAGAGAATCACCAGCAATTTGGGTGCAGCGAGAAACAGGCTGAAGAAGGTGAAGATAAAATGGAGGAAACACAGTCTAAAAACTTTATGCACATGTATGAAACAGAAATAATCATGTCTGGCAAGCAAACAGAGAATCAAGAGGAATGTCAAAGGTAAGAACACTATCATGGTTTATTTTCTTTTTGTGAGTTATGCAGTTAAGTTGCTAGTTTACATTCAGTGTTGACATTCTGATACTGTCATGGTCGTGGCCTACTATATTGGACAAATGTTACAATCCTGGTACCATCCTATTTGTTAACACTGTATTTTGATGGTCTCTTTAGACCTTGTGTGGAGTATAAGAAACTTTAAAGCTACATGTCAGCTAGCAGTAATTAGTAGTGCTGAGCAGTAACTGATTGCGTGTAATCTGGATTATGTGTTCATATTCCAAAAACTAAGAAACTCTTTGATTATATGATTACATGTTGCTCACACAATAGCAATAGATTATGATTATCACAATTTATTGATTCTCACAAATGTACTTTTTTATCTTTTAAAATTTTCTTTCTAAACATCTGGAAAGTTTTCAGTTTTGTGGACATTCACACACTGCCACTAGTCAGGAGGCTATAATTACACAGTAATTAACCACTGCTGTGGTCCATTTAATTTGGAATCAGTAAAGGATTACAATTTGTAAGTAATATAATCAGCACTAGAAATTAGTGTAACTAGAAGAGTAAAGTATTAATAGATTGTAAGATTATGGTTAGGGTTTGTAGAATAAGTCGACGTGCTTGCAAAGTTACTTATAGTTAGTAAAATGTCTGCTGGGGACCTTTAAATGTTAGCAGATATTAAGCAGACAGTCTACTAATACTCTAATGACTGTTAGTCAGCATGTCATTGCAAAGTTACTTAGTCAACAGAATGTCTAAAGGGGAAGAACAAAAATGTAACTGAGCTTGGTTTTCCATTTGTTGTTTTGCTAGGCACAATACACAGCAAAGTTATGAAACATGTTTTCCTTATTTTATAGGATCCAACATTCACACCTGTATGTTTGTATTTTAGGGAGTTTGTAGGTGATGTGACAGGGATTTCCCAAGCATCTGACCTTCAGGAGCTTCAGACTGTCTGCACTGGAGTGGAGGATCAAGCAGAAAGCCAGGAAACTCCATTCCTGAGGCATAATGAAGAGTATACATCAGAATCCAAGTATATCACAGGGGACGTCTCAGACATTGAGAACAATGGCAGCTATCTAAACCAGGATGAGTGTATGACAGAAACCAGCATTAAACGGGAGACGTCAACCCAGCCTTTGTTGGAAATGGCACCGATGACTGGTATTTGATCCTTCCGTTCATCCAATCATCCATCTATTCGTCTGTCTGTCCGTCCAGCTATCCTTCCATGTATCCATCCATCCATCCATCCATCCATCTGTCCGTCCATCAATTCATCCCTCTAACAGTTTGTCCATCTGCTTGGCCATTCATCCATCCCTTGGTCCTTCATTCCATCTATCCATCCATCCATCCATCCATCCATCCATCCTCTAACTGTCCATCCATCTGTTTGGCTATTCATCTGTTTGGCCATTCATCCATCCGTCAGTCCCTCAGTCCATCCATCCATCCATCCATTTATCTGTTTGGCCATTAATTTGTTTGACCATTCCTCTATCTGTCAGTCCCTCAGTCCATCCATTCATCCATCCATCCATCCATCCATTCATTTATCCATCCATCCATCCATCCATCCATCCTTCTAACCGTCCATCCATCTGTTTGTTCATTCATTCATCCCTTGGTCCTTCATTTAATCTATCCGTCAATCCATCCATCTGTCCATTCATCCGTCTGTCCATTCATCCGCCTGTTCATCCATCCGGCCCATACATCCATCCATCCATCCTCTAACCGTCGTCCATCTGTTTGGCCATTCATCCACCGTTGGTCCCTCAGTCCATCCATCCATCCATCCATTCATTCATCCATCCATCTGTCTGCCTGTCTATCCAACGTCCATCAATCCATCCATCCCTGTCCATCCATTCATCCATCCGTCGGTTCCTCAGTCCATCCATCCATCTGTCTGCCTGTCTATCCAACCATCTATCAACCCATCCATCCACCCATCCGTCCGTCCGTCCGTCCATCCATCAATCCATCCATCCGTCTGTCCGTCCGTCCATCTGTCCATCCGTGTATCCATCCATCCGTCTGTACGTCATTATAAGGCATTATATAGAGTATAGCTAATATCAACCACAGAATATGCCAGTCACCAAAAAGTAAGTGCCTTTTTGCATTTAGCATTGTTTTCACTGGTAATTTTGTCAGAACAGACCTGTAAAATCTGTTTCTATAACTCAATATGTATTATATACAATGCATGGAATGAAGTATGGTTTAGAAATTGAATCATTGTAATAAGCAGTTTTCAGCAATGAAGTGTTTGGTTTGGTTTGCATAGCAGTTTTTCTGAAGAAGATGGTCAGAATGCAGCAGTGTTGATTTGTAGTGAAGTAGTTCAGCTGCTGGTGGCTGAGTGCTGAGGGAGGGGTGGACAGCAGCCATTGATTCTGTTTGCAGAGCGGATAATTCGCTAAAGTGAGGACACATTCATTAATAGAGACACAGAACTGGGTCATCAATGCCTGTGGCAATCTAAGCTTCTTTAGCTGTCTCAGAAAGTAAAGAGCAGTCCGCCTTTAGAGTATTCTGTTCCATTGCTTGGCGTTGGGTGCTGGGTGAAATCTAGGTTAGCGTTCACTCTGCAGAAATCTACAGTAGAAGCCATTTAGACCTCCAAACGCAACACAAGATGAAAAAAAGTGCCACTCAGTGGGCTCAGGTTTATGGCTTCCAGCCTGTAATAAAAGCAAAAGCCCAATTGCATTTCAGATGCACACAATCACAGGTAATTGTGGTCAAAACCTAGAAGGTGAAGCTTTCACAAATTATATCAACTGAGTGAATTTCATTTGTAAAGATATGTGAGACAGAGCGCCTAGCAACAGACAGTCTGGTTACGTAGCATATCTGACAGAAACATATAGGTTCACTGACAATTCAGAAATAAAGCCTTATATGTGCAGAATGAATGTCCAAACATATGTACCTTTAGACCTGCAACACACTTGACAGCTATTTACAGTCTGATATATTCACTCCATTCACAGTTTCAGAGCCAAAGCAACTCTGAAATCTTGTTGCGGCATGCAAAAT
Organism: Labeo catla; assembly: GCA_012976165.1. Classification (NCBI taxonomy): domain Eukaryota; kingdom Metazoa; phylum Chordata; class Actinopteri; order Cypriniformes; family Cyprinidae; genus Labeo; species Labeo catla. Next base: position 744,699 of record VONZ01000309.1, read on the forward strand.
CGTTACATGTAATGAAGGACATACTTTGTGACTGTTAAGAAAGTATATTCTATAAAGTATGCATGCAAGCAATATGAATACAACCCAGACATACTTGCATGTGTCCTACACTATCAGTGGTGTCGCTTCCTTGCCATTTACCTCTCAGAGGCAGTAAATTTCAGAATCTCAAAGGAAGTATTAGTTCCTCTGTTTTCCATACTTATCATACTGTAGGAAACTATTTAGGTTTTCCACAATTAGAGGTTTGCACAGGCTTTAAATTAACGGCCAAACTCTCCCTGTACCTGAAACAATTTGTCATGATCCAACCTGACTGGTACTGTCAATTTTTAAGACATAAACAAAAATAATCCCCAAAGTTGCACACTCTCTTTAAATTTAAAGACCTCAGTTAACTTCAAAATTTAAAAAAAAGCTTCCGAAACAAATTTTTCTGTAACAAACTCATGTCTAAACCACAGACAATGAATAAAAGCACACAGAATTCACAGCATTGCACTATAATATGGCATTAATATGTGCCTAACAATTATTTTAAAAAAGCCAGTATGTTAGTAGAATGCATGATGATAATAATAATAATAATAAATATAGCTGCAAGCAGCAATTGCGGGGCCAAGCACAACAGAGGCAGAATGAGGAGCTAAGCATGGCAAGGAGCAACAGACCGACTGTAACAATGAGTAACTAAAGTCATTTTAGGATGATATCAGTTGAAATAACTGAAAAATCATAAATACAACCAATAATATAATTTAATGGCTTATCACTTTTGACCAATAGGTGGTGCTGTTTTCAAATTGATGTGATGCATTCTGTGTGAGGTGACAATGACACACAAATTTTGGTGTCATTATGCCAAAGCTTTACAGAGATACAGCCTCAGAATCATTTTGGCATCAAGCCTAAAATCTGTAGTGGCGCTGGACGAAAATGGTTTACTCTATCGACACGAAATCCATAACTTTGAGTCAGGACAGTCCGAAGATGATTTGAGTCAAATTTGTTGAAAATCGGACCAACGGTCTAGGAGAAGTTCAAACAAGTAGGTTTTGTACATTAATCAACATGGTGGAAAGGAAAGCTCAGCGAAGTTTGGTATAATTCATATGTATGTTGTCGGCATGACCCAAGGAATATTTTGAGACCAGTTTTATTACATTAGGCTAATGCTATCACAAGTTATTAGCGTTTTTGAAAATTTCATTATTAATGTTTAATGAATGGTGTATTACTTCTGACCAGCAGGTGGCGCTGTTACCGAATTGATGTGGCGTGGTCAGGGTGTGGTGACAATAGCACATATAAAATTTGGTGTCAATATGTGAAGGCTTTGCAGAGATACAGCCTCAGGTATAGTTTGGCATCGTTCCAGCAAATTCGTTGATGCGCTAAACGAAAACGGTTTCGTGTATCGACACGAAATTCATAACTTTTTGCCAGCATGGTCTGAAGATGATCTGAGTCAAATTTGGTGAAGATCGGACTAACGGTCTAGGAGGAGTTCGAAAAAGTAGGTTTTGTACATTAATCAAAATGGCGGGCAGGAAGTTTGGCCAATTTCGGCATAATGGATACCAATGTTCTCGGCTTGACCCAAGGAGTCTATTGATATCAGTTTCATTACAATAGGCTAATGTAAGCAGAAGTTATTAGCATTTTTGTAAATGTCTTTATAACTTTTATAACTTGCCCCCAAAGTTTTTGAGTACTGTCAGGGCATGGTGCCGAAGACACATACTGAGTTTTGTAACGATACGTCAATGCGTTTGTAAAATATAGCATTTTTGGACAAAATTCAGTATGGCCGACACCCAAATTAGCTGATATGGGAAAATTGGATACGGTTCGACTCGGCATGATGCACCGAATCTAAAGAGACCGGTTTCATGATTTTTGGCCTAACTATTCAGAAGTTATAAGCAAAAATACCAATTTTTCATATCTCCTGACCACTAGGTGGCACTGTGCCGAAACACTGCAGGTAGTCTCAGGTCATGCTTGTTATGACACACACCAAGTTTGGCCTCAATACGCCAAACTGTTACGGAGATATAGCCTTACAACCATTTTTGCGTGCTTTTCGTAGAAATCATTTATGCGTTATTCGAAAACGGTTTGACTAATCAACTTGAGTTCCATAACTTTTTGCCAGCATAGTCTGAAGATGATCTGAGCCAATTTTGGTGAAAATCAGACAAACCGTCTAGGACAAGTTCGAAAAAGTACGTTTTACGAACAAAAATTTATAGAAAAAAAACTAAACCTTACAATTTTTAAATTTTGGACTTAATTCGACTCGGCATGAGCCAAGGATTCAGAGGAAAAAAGAATTTTGATTCTGTGCCTTACGGTTCAAAAGTTATTAGCATAAAATTATTGAAATTTTGGACAGGTGGTGGCGCTAGAGAGTTTGAGTTAGAGACTCCAAATTTGCTATGGTCAATGATGGGACTGTCCTCCATCTGTGTGCCAAATTTCACCACTTTCCCGCAATCGGTTCTATGGGCTGCCATAGACTTCCAGAGCGGAAGAAGAAGAAGCAGAATAATAAGAAGAATTCTAACGGATACAATAGGTGCCATCGCACCTTCGGTGCTTGGTCCCTAATAAAAGTTCATAGTGAGAACTGGTCCTTAAAATAAAGTGTTATCATTATTTCAGCAACTTTTCACAAGGATAGTTTTCACTTATTTTCATGAAATCTTGATGCATATTTAAATATAGTTATAAATATAGCTGCAAGCAGCAATTGCGGGGCCAAGCACAAAAGAGGCAGAATGAGGAGTTAAGCACGGCAAGGAGCAGCAGACCGACTACAACAGTGAGTAACTTAAGCCATTTTAGGATAATATCAGTTGAAATGGCTGAAAAATCATAAATACAACCAATCGTAATAAAATTTAATGGCTTATCACTTTTGACCAACAGGTGGTGCTGTTTTCAAATTGATGTGACGTGTTCTGTGTGAAATGACAATGACACACACAAAGTTTGCCGTCATTATGTCAAAGCTTTGCAGAGATACAGCCTCAGATGTAGTTTGGCATCTTTCCAGCAAATTTGTTGATGCGCTAAACGAAAACGGTTTCGTATATCGACACGAAATTCATAACTTTTTGCCAGCATAGTCTGAAGATGATCTGAGTCAAATTTGGTGAAGATCGGACTAACAGTCTGGGAGGAGTTCGAAAAAGTAGGTTTTGTACATTAATCAAAATGGCGGACAGGAAGTTTGGCCAATTTCGGCATAATGGGTATCAATGTTCTCGACTTGGCCCAAGGAATCTATTGGCATCAGTTTCATTCCAATAGGCTAATGTAAACAGAAGTTATTAGCATTTTTGTAAATTTCATTATTAATGTTTAGTGAAGGGCATATTACTTCTGACCCATAGGTGGCACTGTTACCAAATTGATGTGGCTTGGTCAGAGTGTGGTGACAATAGCACATATAAAATTTGGTGTCAATATGTCAAAGCTTTGCAGAGATACAGACTCGGATGCAATTTGGCATCTTTCCAGTAAATTCGTTGATGCGCTAAACGAAAACGGTTTCGTGTATCGACACGAAATCCATAACTTTTGGTCAGCATGGTCTGAAGATGATCTGAGTCAAATTTGGTGAAAATTGGACTAACGGTCTAGGAGGAGTTCGAAAAAGTAGGTTTTCAACATGAATCAAAATGGCGGACAGGAAGTTCAGCCAAAATTGGCAAAATTGGTATCGGTGTTTTCAGCATGACCGAAGGAATCTATCAAAATCAGTTTCATTTCAATAGGCTAATGTACGCAAAAGTTATTAGCATTTTTTGAAATTTCGTTATAACTTTTGACCACAAGGTGGCGCTGGCCCCAAAATTTTTATGTACATTCCGGGCATGGTGCCGAACATTTTTGTAATTAATGTCGAAACGATACGCTAATCCGTTCTCAAGATACAGCATTTTAAAGCTAAATTAAAAATGGCCGACACCCAAAATGGCTGACATGGGAAAATTGGATATGGTTCGACTCGGCATGATTCACCGAATCTAAAGAGACTGGTTTCATGATTTTTGGCCCAACTATTCAGAAGTTATAAGCAAAAAGACCCATTTTTCATATCTCCTGACCACTAGGTGGCACTGTGCTGAAACACTGCAGGTAATCTCAGGTCATGCTTGTTATAAAACACACCAAGTTTGGCCTCAATATGACAAACCGTTGTGGAGATATAGCCTTACAACCATTTTTGCGTGCTTTTCGTAGAATTTATTCGCGCGTCATTCGAAAACGTTTTGACTAATCAACTTGAATTCCATAACTTTTTGCCAGCATGGTCTGAAGATGATCTGAGCCAATTTTGGTGAAAATCAGACAAACCGTCTAGGACGAGTTCGAAAAAGTAGGTTTTACAAATAAAAATTTATAGAAAAAAAACTAAACCTTACAATTTTTGAATTTTGGACTTCATTCGACTCGGCATGAGCCAAGGATTCAGAGGAAAAAAGAATTTTGATTCTGTGCCTTACGGTTCAAAAGTTATTAGCATGAAATTATTGAAAGTTTGGACAGGTGGTGGCGCTAGAGAGTTTGAGTTAGAGACTCCAAACTTGCTATGGTTAATGTTGGGACTGTCCTCTATCAGTGTGCAAAATTATACAACTTTCCCGCAAGCGGTTCTATGGGCTGCCATAGACTTGCGGCGGAAGAAAGAAGAAGAAGAAGAAGAAGAAGAAGAAGCGGAATAATAATAACGCCAACGGATACAATAGGTGCCACCGCACCTCTGGTGCTTGGCCCCTAATAACTAAATAAAATTGGTTTTATTTTTAACTTTTTGCCAACTGTAGTGTTATTTTTGTCAACAAGAATTAGATGCCATGTAGTCAGAGTAATATTTACTGAAATTATTGATATGGCTAAATTTAAAGGATATTTTAGCTAATAACCATTTCTGTTTCTTTGTTTGTTTGTTTGTTTTATTTAACTTATTTTACACTAAGAAATACTGTTTGTTGCATTATTGGCAAATAGTGGGAACAGCACACAGAAATAAGTTCAAGGACAGTTGTCTATTAAAAAATGGGTTACAATTTATTTTAAGTTTTGTTACAGATGTAACAAGATTACAGACTCCTTGTTACAGTCTTAATGTATATTTAAGTACTAATTAACATGTACTTACTATAGGGCTAGGGTTAGAATTAGGGTTTAACATTAGTTGCATGCAATTATGCATATTTTACTGTTATTAGTACAGTAAGTATATGTAATGTGTAACAGGGACACTGTAAAATAAAGTGTTACCAAAATCTGACAGTTACCTAAGTGAATGAAAACTTTCACAACATCATATCTAAGCCATATCTAAATTCACTACTCATTTCCCCAGCAAGTTTGAATGCAGTATTATGCAAGTCAATATTTATGTTTAGGATGTAGCTTAAATATTTGTTTTCTTCTCTTCTTCTCTTTTCTTCTCTTTCTTCTCTTCGCCTAATTCATCACAGTCAGTTTTAAGGACGTGGAGGCCTCTCACTCAGACAAAGCTGATGATGGTAACGATGATGAAGATGATGATGATGAGGACGATGATGATGTTGAGAATGGAGATGAACAGTCGACTGCCCCCAAACCCGACACACCAGACAGCATGTTCATTTTCAAAAGCAAAAATCCGTAAGTTGCCGTTTTTACATGATCCCACACCTTTAGATGTTGTACAATATACCATGCATGAGAAAACAGGACAAATATACCACCCAAATTTATGTTCTTTGTGTAATTGCAGCATCCGAAGGATCTGCCACTATGTGGTGACCCTGCGCTACTTTGAGATGACCATCCTCCTGGTGATTGTGGCCAGCAGCATTGCACTGGCTGCTGAGGACCCTGTGTGCACCAATTCAGATAGGAACAAAGTAAACCATTATATTTCAACATACTGCATACTTACGGTATTTTGACTTTAAAACAACATTGTGACAGGTTTATTTACTGTGTTTGCAGGTTCTTCGATACTTTGATTATGTTTTCACTGGTGTTTTCACATTTGAAATGATTATAAAGGTAACTGGTTTGCTACTTCAAATGTTAAGTAGTTGTTATATTAAAAGTGATATAAAGCATTTTTTGCTAACCTCCCAACATGAATCCTGCCCTCCAAAGATGTCAGCAAACTCAAAACTTCCTTTTACTGTTTACATAGACTAGTATAGAGCCAGAATAGTCTCAAAATAAACATATTTACAAAATAAGATTCATAAATGCATGAAGGATAAGTTTATATATTTGTAAACAACAATTCATTTATTCATAACCAAACTGACATTTGCAAAATGCATTTCACAAATGCAAAACACATACAAGTTTTGAATTATTTAAATTTACAATTTGTTTGTTGAATCTTCATTAGGAAATTGTTACATGTGTGAATTGCCTTTGTGTTGATGTATTTTGACATTTTCATGGCAGGTTTCATTTTCATATGTGTTTTTGTTCTACTCTTAGTCAATCAGATTTAAGCATCTCACTCGACCGTTCGTATGAAGTGCGTGCCTACTTGAATGCATTTTTGTCAATATTAATGTAAATATGGTTGTTAATATATTAAGTGTTCTTTGCAAAAATTAATTTTATTTTGTAAACACATTTATTTAGAGACTATTCTGGCTCCATAGTCTAGGCTTGTCGCAGAGACATTATATGTCAATGATATTTGTATAAATAAGTACTTCTTGTAGGTAGCCATATCATTTTATATATAGGAATAAAATAAAGAAAATTATATATGCTCCATATTCTGTATAATAGTGTTTTATGCCATTTTACACAGATGATTGACCAGGGCCTCATTCTTCATGATGGATCATATTTCCGGGACTTGTGGAACATTCTAGACTTTATTGTGGTGGTTGGTGCTCTAATTGCTTTTGCATTGACGTAAGTATTTCAAATTAAATCCATCTTCAATGTATGACTAAGCCAAGTTGTTTACATAAAGTTAGATTTTTAATTATAATATTTATCTGGACTCTGCTTTAGAGACATCTGACAACAACTCCAGGTTCCAGATCTCAAATAACTTTAAACATAGGCTCATTGTAAAAACATGCCTCTGTCTGTATTTTTTGCAAAACTCCCAAAACCTACATCTACATATGACATATGTGCTCCATAATTAAGAGCAGACTTATTTTAATATTTTTAATATTATTGAAAATAAATCAATTTCACTATAGTGCAAGATTTGATATTTGCATCACATACTGTATGTTTCTTATGTAGTAAACTTGCTGAGTTGCGCACTTGGTTTAGTAATTTAAAGGGGATCAAAGACATTGATGTACAGTAGGTGATATGTTATTTTCAAGCTGGCACGATAAGTTAATCAGTTTTGGATAAAACTGAGCACACTTTTTTTAACACCACTCACTCTGTCGTGAAACATGCAAGATTAACATGATATCTACATATTTGCAGAGATGTTGCATCAGGCATGTTTTTCCAATGAGCCTGGGTTGATAACTAATCTTACTGTGACCTGTTGATTAAATGTGTCTACAATGTGTATATATATTTGTATATATGTGTGCAATTTTTAAAAATGTAATAAATGTACTTTATATAAACCATTTATCACATCAACATAAACAAACATTACAGAAGCATATAGTTCCCAATTACAATACAAACAATCCATTCTTATAGCTCAAACAGCAAAGCCAAAGTCATGCCGTGCTTTGTCACATGTATAAATACAAATGCAATTTGGGGTTTGATTATGATCCATTGTAGAGTTCATACAAAACCAGTCTGTAATCTGGTGCACAATGTGTGCAAAATACAAGATTGCCTGAACTCAGCTAACTCGCACAGAAATATAAACACACTCCAAAAGTCCTAAATTTACTCCACAGGATTGATTGTTCTTCTGTATAATACACTACCCCTCATGTCAATCTTTATAGTCGTTCATTAGGGGAGGGTGTAGAGTTAGCCAATAAGGATTGAAAAGTGGGTATTTTAATAGATATAGGTAAGTAGGTGAACTTCTATAATTGGATATTAATTATGAGTTGAATATGGTTAATTAGTAGTTTTATTCTCAGGTCTCAGTGGATAACCAGTCCATTATTTTCCTAGCTAGAAGTCGACCAAAGGAAAGAGGTAGTCACTGTGCAAGAGAGCTTGTAAACTGGGAAAAAAGCAGGGTGTAATTTTAGTTCTGTATCTAGACTCTAGATACTAGAGTCATTCGGTGTTGCCAGGTTGGGTCTCCAAAACCCACCCAAAACATTCACTCCCAAAATAGAACTTTATAGCCATGTCAGACAAGATTGATAAAGACCATTTTTAACGTAAACAGTGACAAAATAAAATTATAAAAATAGAACTTTATAGCCATGTCAGACAAGATTGATAAAGACCATTTTTAACGTAAATAGTGACAAAAAAATGTGCATTAAAAATCGTGTTCTGGAGGGTAAAATACACGTTTTTTGGTGGGGTTTCCCTGGTAAAATTAGGGGAAAATTCCATTACATTATTGTGTTAAACAGTGTTAAACAGTGGTAAAGCAGCCCAATTCCAACACCAATTGGCAACACTGGCTTCTACCTAAACAGGTAGGAAATGTTAAAGAACACAACAAAGAAATCAAAAACGGCAGTCAAGAAATTAACAGACCTTAACCATTTTCAGTGTCAACAACCAAAAAAGCCAGTTCAATGCAGACATAGAAATAAAATAAATACAGTTTAATTAAAATAAATACATTTTAAAAAGACATAAATAAAAATAAATAATATAAATTTAAAAAATGATTGAAATACTATAATACATGTATGACGAGCCACAGAAACTCTTCATTCTTTTTATATGACGCTTCACCGGTGAAACTCAGGAAGTAGAAGAAGAAGCCGGCGGCGTCTGTACTAGTGGAGGTGGTGTGTTGTGAGATTTGGCTATATGTGATAACAACACACAAAGTGCAGTCTATGAATTTCATTTGCTTTCTTAATAGCAGGCCAAATCCTGTTCTATTTTTGAAGCATCTTGCGGGCTGATTCAGAGCAGGCTATGGACCCGTGGGCTGGACTTTGGACGCCCCTCATTTAAGTTATATAAGTTATACTCTTAAATGGTTGATGTTTGCTAATATATTCTAAAACTGAGATGGAAGTCGCACATATATAGTTAGAATATACAGTATAAATATGATCTTAAACATACATGATCTAGAATAGCTTCAGTTATTAAAAAAAAATGATGGTGTCCTAAATTTACCAGTCTATTTGGGAAACCCTTGAGAGAAGCCCTAAAATCATGCAGTCCACATTTAATTAATGTGATCTGAAAGCTGCCTATCATTAGGCATATCTACAGAAACCTTTATAAGCAAATTGCTCACAATTTGTCAAAACAGTATGGGTCATTCCTGTTAATAAGCATGTTTGTGTTGTTATTTATGTAAGTATTTCTATAAGTGGATATTCCAGACGTTCATAAATCTGCTCTGGTTCATTATTTAATGGCTTTACAGACACTTGAGATGTTGATGTGTTCTTTCTCTTTTAATGCCTCTCTGTTGTTGTTTGGATTGTGTCTCTGTGGCTGCCAGGAATTTGATGGGGTAACAGCAGATGCTTCTCATTTGTCACATTGTCTGTCCATTTTAATATGAATTCAGTTGCCACCGATCATTTATTAATGTGTGTTAATATTGTGACGTCTGATCCATGTTTGCTTTTACTAATGTAAAATGTTCACTCATTTTTTTTCTAACTATTTCAGCCATGCATAGACATTCTTAGGTTGTGTATTAGGGCCGTCAGTGGAACTTGTTCATTTGGTTTGATTCATTATTTAAATATGCAATTAATCATGCCTTTTTACTCATAAGTGCCATAATAAGAAATTTTCCCACCATCAGTGCGGTTCAAGCTTGAAGAACCACCTTCATGTTTTCTTCATGTGAATCATGTGAATTGCTTTGAATATTCAGACATTATAAATATTTCTTTCATTGCATAGTCATTGAATAACAGGTTTAAAAATATCATGAAAACATTTAATGCATGTAAAGTCCTTTAATGAATGCGAAGGACATTATTATTACTTTTTGGGAGACTGAAAAGATCCTCCTGCACTAAACAGAATTTAGGAAATGCTATGCTGTAGTTAATTTGTAGCAGTAATGTTTTTATTTATGATACATTGCCGGTATGTCAGTCAGCTTATACTGATATCTAGCGGCATAGACGTAGAATCATGCAAACATTTCTGTTAAGAGTTTAACTGTATGTGATTCACAGCAAGCAAAGATTACTTTTTTGTTTTTTAACAGTGAAAGATCCATTAACATGAGTTTTAAAAGATAAAATGAGTAGTATTCAGCTAGTCATGTGGTTCCCCCATGTGAGCTGCTCCATAAAGGTTTAATATTTCATGTATTTTTCAAAAGATCAGTTCTTTATATGTAAAACTTTTGTTTTTAATTTGGGGGCTTATATGTGTGATTATTTGCAATTATTTTTGATTAATTCAATACACACCTTTTATTTTTATAATCCTTTTCACACTGCACATGTTTTTTAAATCTTTTCACAGAACAACAAGTGTTGTCGAGATAGCTATTAATCATTAAGTCCTTACGAGTTCTCAGAGTTCTCCGTCCCCTCAAGACCATCAAAAGACTTCCAAAGCTTAAGGTTTCTGATCTTTTACACTATTTTTTAAACTTCACATTCACTGCAAAAAATGCTTTTCTTACTTAGAATTTTTGACTGAAAATTCTAAAAGCAAAAAGCATTTTCTAGACAAGCGAAAATTATTAAGTGAGTTTTTGCTTGAAACAAACAAAATAATTTGCCAATGGGGTAAGCCAAATAATCTTGTTTTCTGTTTGAAATAAGATTATTTTGCCTGTTCTAAGCAAAAACATTTCATGTCTTTTTTTCTGAAAACAAGACAATAAGTTTTGCTTGTTTAGAAAATCCTTCTTGATTTAAGCATTTTTAGATATTTTGGCTGCAAACAAGACAAAAAATCTAAGTAAGAAAAGCATTTTTTGCAGTGTTCTTGACTGAAAATATTACCAAAATGGATGATGCATACATCTGCTCACTTACATTTACGCTTTTTACAACTTATTTGTGACTATTGTGCCTATGCCTGCTTTGAATATTCACAAAAAAAGAAAAACTCGCACACTTCTTCAGTCCACATAACATGATTGCACGTTACAAATAAATTCCTCCAGTAAAACTCAATACTTGCAGTTGATTTGCTCTATATCCAAAAATGGTTACAGCAAATTAATTGCAAGTATTGAGTTTTACTCTTTTGACATCATAATTTTTTCTTCATTGCATAGTCACTGAAAACTGATTTAAGAATGTAGTAAAATCTACTAATGCATGTAAAGGACATTATTAGTCATTTGTGTGAGTCTGAAAAGTTAGGCCTTGGGTACCTCCTGTGCTAAATAGCATTTCGTATTTAGAAAACACTATTTTGTAATTATTCTTTTTTTAACCTATCATCTACTTTTCAAAAACTAATGCATGATATAATGTGTATGTGTAATGTTATGCATTTCAAACACTTAGAAACTCTAGTCAAGTAATATCTTATTCCAAGAATATTCCTCTGACAAAAACACACACAATCTAATGAATGAATTAATTAATTAGGACACTCTGCTGTCCAAATATGAGTAATCCCTCTGTGAATAATTAAAAGTAGGCCAAATATAACTTGCAGTACTTGACATTTTTCATTTTAAATCAATATGCAGTCATATACAGAGCCAGAATTATGAGAATTATCATCAGACCATTTAACTAAACCATAATTGAATTAGTGATGGGAGATCATGAGAGATCTTTGGGGACAGAGATGACAAAGAAATTCAAAGTTAACGGCCTTGTGCACTTCAGTTTCAACCTGATCCCATGAGAAAACAATCGTATTTAGGGTTTTAGTATTTAGCTTTTAGGGGAAAATGTGAGCATTAAGGTTCACCCCAATGCATAAACCTTTTTTTGTTTCTGTCAGCGTTTAGTTTCCAGTCATTGTTGAGCAAAGTCACATGGGATTGACTTGATATCATCACTATAGCAACCAACATGCCAGAAAATGACTGTACTGCCTGAAAACACAAACATTTGATTTGATTTGATTTGATTTGAAGTTCATCATGATACAATTTACACTAATTGAACAACTACAAATAAATTCATTTGCTTTAGATACACTATACTGTACTGTAATGCATCAGTTCTGTCAATGGTGAATGTGTGAAGGTGGCATATGAAACTCATGCGATATGATTATTTCTTTTGTCCTGCAGGCTGTGTTCGATTGTGTGGTCACGTCCCTAAAGAACGTCTTCAACATCCTCATCGTCTACAAGCTCTTCATGTTCATCTTTGCTGTCATTGCAGTGCAGCTCTTCAAGGGAAAGTTCTTCTACTGTACCGACGGATCGATGGGCACACAAAAAGAATGCCAGTAAGTGCAATCGTATGCCATATATTTTAAAGATCAGAAAAAGAGTGGAAAATGTTAGAAGAAGCTAATTTGTGACTGTTTTGATGCAAGAAAACCTAATACATTTTAAAAAATAAATATACAAAAAGGATCTGTCAGATATGGAAGCCTTTCCACCACTGAATAAAAAAAAAAAAAAAAAAATTAAAACTAATTGCGACTTTTTATCTCACAGTTGTGGCTTTTTTCTTTTTTTTTTACAATTGCAAGTTTACATATACAGAGTTCTGGCATGAAACTCTAGATAGCGCAATCTTGATAGGTCTAACTCAATCTGACCTAATGACATCATTATCACATGGCACAGCTGATTGGTTCTCTCTTGTATCAGCAGCCAATAAGCTCACTGCTCACCATTCAAATATCTGACTAGTGCTTAGCTATAAGCAGTTTTGCAGCATGCATCAGAAACCCTCCACCTTTTCCAGCTCCACCTGTGTAGGCCTATTACGAGGTGATTCGTGTATGCTATGGGGGTTATTTTTATATTTTATATGTGCAGCAGCAATATTTCTTACATGCTTACAGCAGTATGTTGTGGATGCATTGGCAGTAGCAAGTCACGGTTCTTGCTCTGCAGCAGCAGCAGCGTAGCAGATCTATTCCGCCAAGACCAAATGCATTTACATTGTCATGTACATTACCATGCCAATCCCTCTGTCATGACAGAACTCACAATTCAGATTTTTTCCTCAGAACTGTGAGATATAAACTCACAATTGTGTGTTATAAAGTCAGATCGGCCAGACATAAATCCACAATTCTGACAAATTGTCTCAGTTCTAAGAAATAATCAGAATTGTGAGATATAAACTTACAATTGCGTGTAATAAAGTCAGATTTGCAAGACATAAATCCACAATTCTGAGAAATAAAGTCAGAATTGTGTGATATAAGATCACAATTTTAAAAACATATCTGTTTTCCCTCAAAACTGGACTTTATACAGTGCCCTCCACAAATATTGGCACCTTTCCCTTGTCAAAAAATCCTATTGGAATTTTAGTTTATCCTTTAGGATCTTACTGGATTCTTAAAATCCTATTGGACAATCTGATTTATTTTAATGGAATTTCACTTTGTCCTATTGGATTTTAGAATCTTATTGGACATTCTGATTTATCTTACAGGAATTTCACTTTGTCCTATAGGATTTTAGAATCTTATTGGACATTCTGATTTATTTTAATGGAATTTCACTTTGTCCTACTGGGTTTTAGAATCTTATTGGACATTCTGATTCATTTTAATGGAATTTCACTTTGTCCTGTAGGATTTTATTTGATCCTTACAATCCTATTTGACATTCAGATTTATTTTAATGGAATTTCACTTTGTCCGATAAGAATTTAGAATCTTATTACATATTCTGATTTATTTTAATTGAATTTTACTTTGTCCTGTAGGATTTTTTATTTTTATTTTTTAATGGGATTTTAATTTCTCCTGACTTTTTATTGATTCATGGAATCTTATTGGAATTTGTGATTTTTAAATGGAATTTCACTTTGCCCTGTATTATCTTATTTGATTCTGTTATTCAATTACTTTTTAATTGTGTGTGTGTGTGTGTGTGTGTGTGTGTGTGTACTTGTACACAATAAAAATGCCGCATATATAAAAACACAAATATAAACACTGAAATCCATAATATTACAGTAAGACGAAGATAATAAATATGATATTTTATAATGTACGAATAAGTTTAAGTGTATTATATGTGACTAAGAATCCACAGAATCACAAATATCTATATAGGGTATTGTCCTGACGCTTCCCCTTTAAGAAATCCGAATGTAGTGCGTGTGCAACTGTAGCGCGCATATTTGAACAGTAACGGTCAAAGAAAGAAGAAGCTGAGTGATTAACGTTGTTTAACTCGTTAAAAGTTGACTGTAAGACACTACCAAGGAAGAAATACTGGTAACGCTTATCTGGTCTGCATCCTATACGAACAATTTTGGGTCAACGACATCTGTCGGTGAGTTGTTGAACTTGTTTGACTGTTTGTGGTGATTAGCATAGGAGTCTGCCGTACGTCAAAAGCTATGAATCTGCATAACTGATATTAATGAAATATTGATGTATGCTCTGTATAATGAAATTTCATTGTAGAGTACAAAATGCATGTGTTTGCCACCATTTTGCGCTGTTTGAGCTGTTTTGCAAAACAACGTTGATGGTTTTGTATAGCGTTAGTTTAATTACGTAGTGTCTAACGTTATTTACACTAAGTGCAAATAGCTCGCCTTGTTGCCAGAGGCTACTTACAAGTGAAAATAGCTACTGCCTTTAAATTATTGGTGGAGTAATATGATGTTCTTATGGCCTGTCCAGGTCAGGTTCCAGTTAAAAAGTTTGACATGGACAAAGATTCTTCCGTGAAATGTGTGTGTGTATGGAGAAGACTTGCATAACAAGAGAATTCAGATGGCGACTGACGAGCCAACCCCAATTGTGAATTTCATCTCTTCATCAGCGTGTGGACCTGTTGTGTTGACTGGGAACCTTTACTTTATACAGAGCATTAGGAGTGATTGCTTCATTTGAAATAGATTGGATACGATCTTTTTTTTTTTTTTTTTTTTTCTGAACTGAATTAGATTTTTTTTTTCTCCCTCTCTTTATGTTACACACAAAGTTTATTTCAGACAAATTTAACTTTATTAAATTTATATTGTTTAATATTTTAGTGTTCTGTGTTATGATGTGATTTTGCTTTGCCTTGAGAACAACAAAGTTATTCTTTTGCCTGTGAAAAGTTACACATATTATTATTATTATTATTATTATTATTATTATTTTGTGTGTGTGTGTGAGAGAGAGTGTGTGTGTGTGAGATCAATCCATTATTAGTGCTTTAGAAATTTTTTTGCACCAATGCTATGTGCTGCACAAATCACCTCCTATGTTGTTTACAATGTTACTGCAGGTTGTGCAACATACAATGAACTAGGGCTGGGCGATATGGCTGAAAACTGTATTACGATATCAGCATTTCATATCGGTCGATATCGATAATTATTGATATTTTTTTATGACCCATTTAAAATAAGGAACAGGAGAAAAATATATTACATTTCAACATTTTTATTTTAAACTTAACCTTCCTCTGATCATAACCCCCCCAGTTATTAAGACAAAATGTCAAATGTCAACAACCATGGAAAACTCAAATAATTAAAATGTAAACATAATTCTAAAGTCACAATGAACACTTAACAAGTATCTCTTAACATTTAAGGTGCAAAATGAAAGAAAATGTAAGAAATGCTTAATAAAGTGTAATAAAATAGTGCAGTGTTAAATATAAACATATGCCACTGCCTCCGTTTTATCTTTGTGCCATTTAGATTCTTTGTCATAAGGCACTGATGCAGAGAACCTCTCCATGGTGGTCTGCTGCTTGTGTTCAGGGATCGAAATTAACTTTTTTACTTGGTAGCACTGGTGTTCCCAACTTCAAATAGTTAGGAGCACCAAAACTAAATTTAGGAGCACTAAATGAATATTAAGGTTGCATTAAATACAACTACACAACCTAGAGCCTACAGCCTAGATATGTTATGTAGTCTAATTTGCGCACATTGGGGAGTCGCTCTCTAAACGTGGGGTATTAAAACTGCTTTTGAATGCGCGCGCGCGTTTACTTTCGGTTTCGTTTTAAGGATGGCGCGAAACTCTCGGCGGTGCTGAGCGTCCATTCTACAATACAAGATATTAATTTAATAATTTTGTCACTCCCACGTTGCTAGGTTATAGAGCGAGTGCCTTTGTTAATGCAACCAAACTTGCTTCGCAACCTCTGTTTTCTTCCGACGAAGAATAAAAAATATCGAACGTTTTATAGAACACATTTTTTATTGATATCGATCACGTGTTTATCGCGATACATATCGTTATCGTTTTATCGCCCAGCCCTACAATGAACATATATGTCTATATCAGGGTGAGTTTAAGCAAACTGCAAGTACTAACTGTTAGTAAAACAAATACAGTGGAAAATGCACCTTTAGAATTAAAAAAAAATAAAAAATAAATAAAAAAGAATTCCCATATAGATATGACCAGTTGCCTAATTGGATCCCATTAAAATCCTATAGGAATGGTCCTACAGAATATTAATGTCTTGTCCTGTAAGACTCTTCCTATTGGAATCCTATAGAAATGGTCCTACAGAATATTAATGTCTTGTCCTATAAGACTCTTCCTATCAGAATCCTATAGAAATGGTTCCAAAATATGATAGAAATTCTTATTAGAATCCTGTACAGGTTTCCCATTGGAATCCTATAGGATTTTTTGACAAGGGATGTTTCCAGCCAGTCAGATGATTTTCTCATTTATATCATATAATATAATTTAATATAATATAATATCATATAATATAATATAATAGTTTGTGATTGACATATTTACTGAAATGCAAGACAACCTAACTGTTATATAGTGGATCACGTGATTGATGACATAAATTATGGGTTATTCATGTCATTCAGAAATCTGAAATAATGAAACATCAACAAAATTAAAGAAATTCAAACGGATGTAATTTACTGCTGTCGTGACCTAAAATCAGCTATACATGCTGACAACTACAGCTAAATATTTACAGACCAGAAACTAATTAAAAGATAAACTTAAATGACTCCATGCATGTGAATTGCAGAGAATCACACAGATTATGTCTTTATTTTTGTTTTCATTTATGCTAATGCATTTTATCCTAAATGATTTATATGCAGAGATAACTGTAAATTTAAAATATGAATATTAACATCAATTAACATCTTAACATATGAATAAATATAAAATGCAGTGCCACTGTGTGTGATTACTTCCTGTCGTATGCAAATTTTTTTTTACCAGTGCTTTGGAGCCTTATAGGGCCCTTTATATAATTTCTGGGTAGTCATTTAAAGGGATTAAACTGTAAAAGTAATGAGGTTGTGAGCACTTGCAATGTGAAGCAGTGGCATGCCTGAATATGTCATATTTTGCTGTTTGTTTGTTTTTTTTTTTTTATGGCAACATGACAAGCAGTAAAGACGTGTTTGGTGAGCTAGTGTGACTTATTGAACGTGAAGTGAAATACTATATGGCAGCTCCATGAGGATTTTGGGGAGACATTGGTTGTGTCATTGAATGTTGTCTTAATTCCTTGTGCTATCTATTTTTGTAGATGGTAACACTTTAGTATAGGGAAAAATTCTCACTATTAACTAGTTGCTTATTAGCATGCCTATTCATAAAATATTCAATATTTATTAGTACTACTAAAGCACATATTCTACATCCCTAATCCTACCAAATACCTAAACTTAACAACTATTAACTACTAATAAGCAGCAAATTAATAGTATATTGATAATAGTATATTAAAGTCATTGTTAATAGCTTGTTAATAGTGAGAATTGGACCTTAAAATGAAATGTAAACTTTGGGATTTATCATCTAAATATATTTTCATTTAAAAAGACATTTCTTTAATGGCCAGAGTGGGGGAAAATAAAACCAATGAAAGCATCTCAAGATAAAAGCGTCTATAAAGTGCACTTTAAAGAACAGTTTTAAATCCATATTTTTACTGTATGTAACACTTACAAAAATACAAATAATATTGCTTTATAATATATTATATATATATATTATAATACTTTATAATTTTAATGTGCATCTCTGCATGTTTGCAAATATATGCTTGAAATGTACTATCTGGCGCAAATCATCTTTATATAGCCTTCCTCTTTAGCTGTGATTCCTGTGACAGAGATTGACGCGTGTTCTTGTGTATATTGGTAATGTGAGGCAGGTGTTCAGAGTCAGATCCGTGTGCTGACAATGTGACGTGTGTGTTCTCATGCAGGCGTGTTGGACAGCGGTGGCTCAGATTTTGAGGATGGAGAGGAAGTGTTTGATGCCATCGGTGGGTTTTTGCAAGAGGTCGGTGACAAGAATGAAGATGACATTCGAAAAATCTGCTTCCAGATGTTCAACACACTCCAGCTGTAAGTGATCCAACACAAATATCTGTTGTCTGTGATGTTCATGATTCTGTTTAAAAACTTTTCTAAGAAACAGAGAGGAGGAACTCAATAATGAAGTGCGTTTGCTGATGGTGTTGTTTATTTGCTTGCAGTGTTTATATTGTTTAGTGTCCATTTTACTAAAGGCATTGTGCAAATCAAATATCCTGCATAATAGGAACTGTTTGCATGAGGCATGTAGAAATGTATGGCAGGGCACATTTACATAAACATGCACAAGTGTATGTGTGTGGGGGATAAATACATTTATCACAAAGAATCTTAATATATATATATAATCAACTTTCCCTCAGCTGACCATAATGTAAAGTGTTCCTCAGTTCTGAGAATTAACGAACAGAAGATCTGTTTCTCCACACTCACACTTGTCATGCTTTCCCGCTCTAAACATAGAGTGTAATTGTTTCACCTGGAAGGTGATACAAGCTTAAATTATCACAGAATAAATAACAGTTCAATAACAGTTTTTAATTAATTGTAACATTTATTATTTTTAAAATGGCTATAATTGCAGCAGCCTTTTTAGTAATATTCAGCTAATTGTGAATGTAAATACATTGTGTAAATGAACTGAGGGAGGGTTTTTTTTGTTTTGGAGGGGGGGTAATTGGTTAACCGTGTAAATCCCTAGACTAGAAAAGATGTTATTCTTTGGGAGCCCGTTTAAAAAAAAACAAAAAAAAAAACTGAAAATTGTGGCTTTTTATCACAATGTGACCTTTTATGTTGCAGTACGATGTTATATGTTCCAATTCAGGCCTTTAAAACAATTTGTTACAATTAAATTTCTATTTCAGTTACAAACACTGTCAGTTATATTTTACTTTTTTAATCAGAAGAAGAAACAATTTTTTATGCTATTAGATATTTCCAGTGAGTGAAACTTTTTATATGGCCTATATGATCAGTTCAGAGGTTATCATTTAGCATTTTCAAATTTGTTTTTAATACTTGTCAGCAGTGTTGGGAGTAACTAGTTACATGTACTTACTAATCACGAAATAAATGTAACTGTAATATGTTACAGTTACTGAGAAAAGATGTGTGATTAAATTACAGTTACTTATGAAAATGTTAACGATAAATCTGTAATTAAACTCAGAATGATCCTAATGTAAAAAGAGGTGCTAAAGTCTGACTTTACGGTGGTTGTGCTTTAAAATTAAATTAGAACTTTAATGAGGAGATAAAGGATTTTGAAAGTTGGTTTGATTGTTTCTGTTGTCCTCCTATTGATAAAAGCATCTGCTAAATCACTAAATGTAAGCTTAGAAAAGTAATCAAATTTAATGTTACATTACTTTAAAATAGTAATTAAAAAAAAAAATGACACTACTTGTTACATTTTAAAAAGGGTAAATTCCAGTAAACTTACCCTAGTTCTGTTGTTCTTCTGTAATTTTGTTTCAGTTTAGTAATTGTAATTAAGAATTTGATTGATGAATGAACTTTGCCAGTTTAGATGTATGTCCGAACAAAGCAGGACCTTTGTGGAAAGAGGCCATGTCTGTGTTGACCAAGGATTCTCAAATTACATCACATCATTAGAAACAATGCATGAGAAGAACTTAAATTCTCCATATTTTGTGAACTGATTTATAATGGTAAAACTCTTCTGCTTGTCATTTCCACGCCTGTCACTGTGCTGCCATCTAGTGAAGAATACAAAAAATAACTTCATGTCAGGTCAAAGTCATGACAATAATGGCCAGTAGATGGCGGAAGTGTTCTAGATGTTATGCTTAGACAGTTTGTATTTGAATATTTGTTTAACTTTCATCAGTTTAGTGAATCATTTCAATCGACCTAATTCATGGTTGCGTTTGTTGTTCTCAGGACTAAATGTGACTCTGGTCGGCAGCAGGTGCTGCTAGAGGCTCCAGTGCAGTTATCACAAGTGTCGGCTGACACCGGTGAGATGACAGCTTCATTTTACTTCATTTTATGCTTTCAGTGATGATGCAGAACAGCTTGATGACATTAATCATACTGTTGATGGAATAAAATTTTGGCATACATACAAAACCATTTCCCCTGTGTCTCCAACCATCTGAATGAAACTTCACAGTAAATACCTGATGATCATCTATGCATAGAAAATGATTTAAAAGTTTCTAGTGCTGTTCTCAAATGTGTCTGCTCTTTTAGCGTCAACTGCTAATGATGTTCATGGTATCTGGATGATGAAGAGGAATCAGAGTACAGTAAGATCATCTCATCTGACTATACAAACTTGATTATGAAAATTATATTATTATAATTGTTATAAAAATGTAAAGATGTGAGAAGTAAGTTTGAATCGATGTCTGTTACGTGTACCTTTATTAATCTCTTTTTTTCGTGTTAGACTGTGGATGCCAAGAAACTAGAGAAAGCTGAAGCCAAACTGAAAGCCAAACATGAGCGCAGAAACGAGAAAGACTCGCAGAAATCCTCATCATCTCCACTGTGAGTAGAAGATCATTGCTAGAATAGACCAGTTCCTGTTCCTGAAACTGGAAATATTAACTTTTTCTCCCAATTTTAAAATGGACATGAGGTTTTCATATCAGAATGATGTAATGTGACTTTTTCTTTCCTTCAAAACAAGCATAGACGTCCACTAATGATAAAACACTTTCATTAAGATCAATAAATGACTGGTAAGTAATATCTTTCTGTCTGATGTTGTTCTGTATATGGATATATTTTGAAGGGTTTTGGAGGAGGCCTCAGCCAGTCAGGCGAGCAGTAAGAAAGAAAATCGTGTCGACTCATCTGGGAAGAATCGAAGCTACGACATCCGCATTGAGAATTTTGACGTGTCTTTCGGGGAGAGGTGAGAAATCACTGATGGTCATCGGAAACACTGACTACTAAACTAAACACAAAAATGATGAAATGATAAAAAAAAAGAAAAAGTTTTGGATCTGTATGATTATTAAATCCAGTCAAAAATGGTTACATGCTGTATGATATTTCAGACTAAAAGTAATGCTAACTTAACCTAAATTGATTTACTAACTGTTCTGACGGATTCAGTGAGTTAATTCAGTGGGATTTGTCAGACTGATTCATATCGCTAACTAGGTTGCACAATATACACTACCAGTCAAACGTTTTTGAACAGTAAGATTTTTAACAGTAAGTGTCTTCTGCTCACCAAGCCTGCATTTATTTGATACAGCAAAAACAGCAAAATTGTGAAATACTTTTACTGTTTAAAATAACTGTTTTCTATTTGAATATGTTTTAAAATGTAATTTATTCCTGTGATTTCAAAGCTGATTTTTTTTTTTAGCATCATTACTCCAATTACGTGATCCTTCAGAAATCATTTTTTATTTCAGATAATTGCTTATCTTTGGATCTGAAATGGGTTAATTTATCAAAGATTCCTGAGGTAATAATTAAATGATGTTTCTTGAGCAGCAAATCAGCATTTTAGAATGATTTCTGAAGGATCATGTGACACTGAAGACTGATGCTGAAAATTTAGCTTTGATCACAGAAATAAATTACATTTTAAAATATATTCAAATAGTAAACAGCTATTTTAAATAGTAAAAATATTTCACTTTTTTTCTGTTTTTGCCGTACTTTGGATTAAGTAAATGCAGGCTTGGTGAGCAGAAGAGACTTCTTGGGGAAAAAATAAAAATAAAAATCTTACTGTTCAAAAACTTTTAACTAGTAGTTTATATTGGGGCCATGTTGATTATTGACACTTTTTTCCAGTTAAATTAATTTAGCAGTGCACTGTCTGTTTATCTCATTACATTCAATCAGACTTCAAACTCATATTCACAATGAAACAATATGCCTCGTTCACAAAGTAGTACAGGAAACACTTGGTCCGAGTCTAATTTCTGATTCAATGAGCCACGTTTGAAGTCACTGGAAAATGGCAGTAATTAATGCTTTGTATATTAATAGAATTTGATGTTAATGCAGTATAAATGAAATTGCTGCATTGCTTGGCAACGATAAACCGCCTGCAGTTAGAATAATTGATGAATGAATATTGGTGTATTTTATCATATTGCTTTTGCTGTTTTTTTTAATGAAGGTAAAAAGCCACTCAAGGCTGTACGGTACAGATTTTTTTTTCCCCTTTTATAGTTTCCTTTTATAAGAACATATGTGAGGGTTGTAAAAATGCTTCCATGGCCTCCCCTAGCTTATTGCTTTAATAGCTGTTAGGGATGCATTTATTGTGTTTTTAAGCCAAAATTAAATTCAGAGCATGTGCTTTTTGTTCCCGAACGCAGATGTTTGCTGCAGGGCGCTGAACTGTGTCTGGCCAGCGGCAGGCGCTATGGTCTTGTTGGACGAAACGGGCTTGGTAAGACCACTCTGTTGAAGATGTTGGCGAGTCGCAGCTTACGCGTCCCTTTGCACATCTCCATTCTGCACGTGGAGCAGGAAGTGGCCGGAGACGACACCCTGGCTTTACAGAGTGTTCTAGAGAGCGACACGGTTCGAGAGGAGCTGCTGAAGGAGGAACGCACACTCAACGCACACATCGCTAATGGAACGTACGTCACCCACAGCCTGTCACACCAGCACTGAGCTCTGCATCACACATTTAAATATGCAATGAATATTTTGTATCATGTAGTGTTGTGGTGAACATTGCGCTGTTTTTAACGTTATTTAATCTTTAATGGAGTGTTTCAATCAGAAATGAAAATTTGCTGAAAATATGCTCACCCTCAGGCTGTACAAGATGTAGATGAGTTTGTTTCTTCATCAGATTTGGGGAACTGTGTCATTCCATCAGTGTCTCACCAATGGATCCCCCGCAGTGAATATGTGCCGTCAGAATGAGAGTCCAAATATTTGATAAAAACATCACAATTATCCACAAGTAATCCACACCACTCCAGTCCATCAGTTAATGTCTTGTGAAGCCAAAAGCTGTGTGTTTGTATAAAAAAGCAAATTCATTACGGCTTTGCAGCTTTAAACCGCTGCTTCGTTCTCATCAAAATCCACCTACATTTGTTAAGAGATGTTTTGGCGTGGAAAGGGGGCTTGATCTGTGCAGATTTCTCTTCTGATTCTGACCAGATGACTTATTCCACTGGAGGAAGCATTATTATGGATTATGGATATTTTAGCTCATATTTTAGATTTGATGGATCTATTTCTTACAAACATGCAGCTTTTGTTTTCTCAAGATGTTAACTGATGGACTGGAGTGGTGTGGATTACTTGTGGGTTTTTGTGATGTTTTTTTTTCAGCTGTTTGGACTCTCATTCTGACGGCACCCATTCACTGCAGAGGATCCATTGCTGAGAAAGTGATGGAATGGCACATTTTGCAAGCAGCTTGTTTAATTTTTTGTAGGCATAAACGATTAATCGTATCGCAATCGCGATGTCAGCCTGTGCGATTATATGACGGCAAAATGTTGCGATTATATTAAATAAGTGTGGACTTGAGAACAGCTACTTTCTGAGACAGTTTGCTGATTTTCCGTACCGCTAACAACACAAACAAACAAACAAAAAAGATTAAAACAAAAAAATCTGACAGTCTCTCAGTATAGGCAGTGCACGTGTGGCGTGCGTGTTCACTTGTGTGCGCAGCGTGGATGGATGCCGAGGAGATCGACACTGATCTGGTAGCCAAAAAAAAAAATATGGCGATATTTTGGATTTGAGATTACTGACATTGACCAGAGAGAGGTACTGTGCAAGAATTAGAGGCCCTGTTTCACCTGGTATTAACATGCGTTTTCTGATGCGTCGATCTGATCACAAGTGGACAATGCTAAGTACAGGTGTAAATAGGGGTGTAAAACGTTTTCAGCTTGTCCACTTTTGACCACATCCACTTTTCAAAATCCCGTTTGTGTCCCCCTCACTTTTAAATTCGTTTGTTAAATTAATATCTCGTATTGTAGAAAGCATGTTCAGCGCCGCTGAGAATTCGCACGATCCTTAAAACGAAACTGAAAGTAAAACGCGCACGCGCCTTCAAAAGCAATTTTAATACCCGCTTTTAGAGAGCGTTTCCACAGTGCGCGCAAATTAGGCTACATAACATATATATGTTGTTATTTGTATGTATCCTATAATAGGTTGTTTAGTTGTCTATAGCTCTGTATCAGGCTTAAAAAAGAGTAGCCTAGCCTACTTTGATTATGGCTGCACTGTTGTTTGCACTTAATACAGCTATTTTTTGTTTAGACTATTTTTATTTATACTGTTTTTATTTATATTTGTAAAAAAGATCTTCAGTTAGGAGGTCAAACGTTCTAGAAGCTCATAATTCATGTACAGTTCTAATGTCTGAAGAGAATCACATGAAATCATACAGGAGAGACGCCAGTCAGTTGAGGTGGAATGTATGTAAATGCAGGAATGTGGTCAGAAGTGGTCGAAAGTGGACAGAAGAGACGGATTAAAACGCCAGGTGTAAACGACTGTGTCTCCATTGTCCACTTGTGATTCGATCGACCAAAAACATATCCAGTTTCCTTTTCAAAAGAGTTTACACAGAGCATATGTTACATTCTTCATAAATGTCCGTTTGTTTGGGCAAAATCTTTAAAATATCTTATTTTTGTGAAAATGTGTATGTTTTTATTTTATTTAATTTAGCTATACTTTTGAGAAAATAAGTTTACATTAATGCAAATGCTATTTCATTTGGTAAAAATAAATTTATTTTGAAACCATTTCTAGTGTTACAAATACACATTTCCGCATTATCACTAATCTGTGTGTGCATTTTCTTTAAAAACCCATCAAGTTGACTCACAATACCATTTATTATAATCGCAATCGCGTATCGCAATATTGACCTCAATAATCGCAATATGAAAATTTTCCCAAATCGTGCAGCCCTAGTATAAACAGATTGTTCACGTAGCAGGTGCACAATTTTTGTATTACAATGGCTTAAAAGATGTGTAAATTTTAATCACCTAATCATTCAACTGGGAATAATAATGGAGCTTACAGAACAGAGCAAATATAAAGAAACATAACTCAAGATAAAAAAATAAAAATAAAAAATGCAGTTGCATGTGATTTAATGTATTTCTACCTTTAGGTAAAACGTTTGCAGTTGTCATTATATCTACTCCTGTTTCTGTTTTTAATCTTTCAGTGCAGATGGGTTAGAAAGTGTTCGTCTTTCTGAAATTTATGCTAAACTGGAAGAAATTGAAGCGGATAAAGCACCAGCCAGGTAAGTAGAAAATTATTTGTGTGAATTATCAGATAAATTTGAATTGATATGTATTTTTCAGACAGGTGTAAAATCATTTTACACAGTTTTCCTAGATTTGTAGATCAGGCTTAATATAGGTTTCACCAGTATTATATTGTTATTTAGCGTTTTAAGATAGGCAGTGTAAGTGTAGTCGAGCAGTTAAATCAAAAGGTAGCATAATATTTATTAATTCATTTATTTTTACTCTTTCAGAGCCTCAGTCATTCTTGCTGGTTTAGGCTTTTCAGCCAAAATGCAACAGCAAGCAACCAAGTGAGTATGTAGCCATGCAATGATTGCTAAATGTTGCTAAATGTGGTTTAAGTCCCTGTTTGTCGTCTCTTCTGTAAATGAAAATCATTATAAATTAATATTGGATGATTTATGTATTGCTTCAACAGTTACTGATGTATGTGTTTCTGACAGGGAGTTTTCTGGAGGCTGGAGGATGAGATTAGCTTTAGCAAGAGCCCTGTTTGCACGGTGAGTTTATTGTTCATAATAAGTACGTATTATAATGTTGATTGTTTTTTTTGTTTTTTTTTTAAAACGTATTATGATGTATTTGTTGCAATTTGCAAATAGAATTATTATTACTGTAATGTTGTTCAGTTATAATTAGTATAATTTAAAATGTAGCTTAGTTATTGTTTTTCTTCTGTCACCTTTTAGGCCTGATCTGTTGTTACTTGATGGTGAGTGAAATGTATTGACTATAGTGGTAGTGTTGCTGCTCAGCATTAAATGTTGATAGAGTTACATCACTGCTTTTTTTTCCCCCCATCACTTCTATTCAGAGCCCACAAACATGTTGGACGTAAGAGCCATTCTGTGGCTGGAAAACTATTTACAGGTAAGTGTCTTCTAAGACAGACAGTTCAATAGTTTGTTTTAATGGCTGAAGCTATGGCATTTACCAGTTATAAATGCAAACTTATGTAGGAGCAACATGTTTCAAGGGCCAAAACCTCATCAGTCTGGTATGACGGTAGTTCCTGCCAACATTTGGAAGTAATTTTACTTTTCTTTCTCTAGACGTGGCAGTCCACCATCCTTGTGGTGTCTCACGATCGTAACTTCTTGAATGCCGTGGTAACAGACATCATACACCTGCACTCGCAGCGGCTGGAGAGTTACCGCGGCGATTACGAGAACTTCATCAAGACAAAAGAAGACCGACTGAAGAACCAGCAAAGAGAGTATGAAGCTCAGTTACAGTACAGAGAACATATACAGGTACCAGAGCACATCAACCAACTTCTCTACATAACTGCTGGAGAACATGTTCCTTGCACATGTCTGAAGGAGGAGGAAGAGATGTTACATTTGTGTGAAACTGCAGATGTGTCATCCAGGTCCTTGAAAGGCTCAGTTCACACAGAAATGAAAATTTGAATTACAATAATTAAGATTTTTTTTTTTTCAGATGATTTTGAAAGCCTCTTCTGCTCACCAAGGCTGCAGTTCTTTGATCAAAAATACAGTAAAAACAGTAATATTGTGAAATATTATTACGATTTAAAACAGTTGTTTTCTGTGTGAATATCTGTTAAAGTGTAATTTATTTCCGTGGTCAAAGCTGAATTTTCAGCAACATTACTCCAATCTTCAGTGTCACATGATCCTTCAGAAATCATTCTAATATGCTGATTTGCTGCTCAAGAAACATTTCTGATTATTATCAATTTGAAAACAGCTGTGCTGCCCAGTATTTTTGTGGAAACTGTGACATATTACCATTCAAAAGTTTTGAGTAATATTTAAAAAATAATAATAATTAATACCTTTATTCAGCAGGGACACATTAAATTGATCAAAAGTGACAGTAAAGACATTTATAATGTTACAAGATTTCTATTTCAAATAAATGCTGTTGTTTGAACTGTATTCATCAAATAATTGCTAAAAAAAAAAGATGGTTTCACAAAAACAGTAAGCAGCAAAAATTGTTCATCATTGCTAAAAATGAGACTTGTTATTAATAGAGGACCAATAATAATTGATGATAATAAAGCACCAAATCAGCACATTAATATTTTTTTTTAAAAATGTATTAAAATAGAAAACAGTGTTTTAAATTGTAATAATATTTCACAATCCTCAAATAAATATGGGCCTTGATTAGCAAACAACAGAGTTTACCATAAACATTTCAAAAAAAAAAAAATAATAATAATAATAATGGGTTAAATTTTTTACCAATAGTGTAATTTCTATATGAATGTAACATAATTTATAGAAAAAATTAATGACTTAAAAAATGGGAAATATATACTTTCTGAATGTGTCTGCGTATATTAATAATATTTTGAGTAGTTGTTGATCAGTGTGATTACTGACTGATACTGGTTCACCAGAATTGCTGAAATCAGGGGAATATGTTTAACACACTTAAATTAAAAAAAAAAACGCCTACACATTGTTTATCTGTTGACAAACCTTCCTGTTTTTAATCATCTGTTTGTTGTGTTTCTATCAGGTGTTCATTGACCGGTTCAGATATAACGCTAACAGAGCCGCTCAGGTGCAGAGCAAACTCAAGCTGCTGGAGAAACTGTAAGTGTGACGTCACTAACACACTTTCATTACTGATCAAACACACACTCACTGCTTTCTCACCATCTATCTGTGTGTGTGTGTGTCACAGGCCTGAACTCAAGCCCATGGTCAAGGAGTCTGAAGTCATCTTACGGTCAGTTTGACTCTATCTTCCTGTGTGTTTGTGTAACAAATTGACTTCTCCAGAAGTGAAAGTGAGTTTTGTTCTGATCTCCCAACAGTTTTCCGGATAACTTTGAGAAGCTGTCTCCTCCGATCCTGCAGCTGGATGAGGTGGAATTTGGCTACACGCCAGACCAGCAGATCTTCAAAGGCCTCAGCGTCTCGGCTGATCTGGAGTCGCGTATTTGCATCGTATGTATTTGCAACACTAGATCTGACATTGTACATACACATTTACATGTGTACTTAAACAACTTTTCTACCTCTTCAATCAGATCTAAGCATAGAAGTGTTTGCTGTGGCAATAAGTACAATTGTTTATAATTGATCTTTTTTTTATATATATATATATATATATAATTCTGAACTGTATTAAAACCTAGATAATTATAAACATCAATTAATATGTTGAGACTATCATACTGTTATTTTTTGTAGTTTAACCCTGTAAAGCCTGACATATAATTTTAATAATCACAAAAATTGATTATTTATTTATTTATGAATAAATGAAATGAAATGGAATATTTTATTTAACCTTTAGACAATATATATGTTAAAAATGTTAGCATATACATGTTAGCATGTATTTTTGTTTGGTATGGTATTTGAAACATCAGGCTTTTATGGGTCATACAGTCTGATTTAGCCTAGTCAACATATAAATATAGGTAAAACATATGGAGTGTCAAACTGAGCAAAAACATGCAATTTGCTGCAGATGCTGATATTTATATGGCCAAAAACTGATGGAAATATGATGCTTGTAATGTAAATTATGTAAATCTTTATAACAGTATATCAGATACTTAAATGATATAAATATCAGTGATTACTCTATATCTCCAATAATATGTTTTAGTAAAATGAGATTGAAATGATCCAAACATATAATGCAATGCAATCCATTGATAATTGAGGGATGAACATGTGAGATGTTTTGGAGGCTTGGGAAGATCATTCCTCAACTGAAGAACAGTCAAAGTAAAGCTTCCGGAAACCAATGTTCCTCAAAAGGTCCTGATTATTAGATTTGAAACTCATTGATTTTAATAAAAAATGATTCATGGAGAATCAAGTGAAGCCAAGCTTCAGTCCAGTATGTGTTCATCTGTAAATATTACTACAGTTATTCTGATGTTTACTTGAGAAAAATCAGTCAAGATCTGACAGCAAAAGACTTGTGAAGCATCAGCCGAAGGTAGACATTTGTACAATTATGCTAAAAGACTTTTTGCTAACAGAGAGCATGTATTCACTGGTTTTCATGTCTCTGGTTGTAGGTGGGTGAGAACGGGGCTGGTAAATCCACCGCACTGAAGCTGCTAATGGGAGAGCTGACACCTGTCAACGGTACCAGATATGCTCACAGGTGAGCCTCACTCTGACACTCAAGACGCTAGACTTTCTCTGCTTCCTCTTTCTGTCTCTTACTTCGGTGTTTTTGTCTTTTCAAACAGAAACTTGAAGATCGGTTATTTCAGTCAACATCACGTGGATCAGCTGGACCTGAATGTCTGCTCAATAGAACTGCTGCTCAAGAAATTTCCTGGTACTGCCTCAAATTGCCACTTTACATTCTCATCAGAAATCATGAGGATTACATTGCTGACCCCTACAGAGACACTTCTGATAACTCAAGTCCTGTTCATTAATGAAGATATTAGAGGACATTTCACTCACATTGTTCGCAGCCACACACTGAGACGGTCTCTGTGATGTTTACCAGTTATTCTAGGTCTCTGTTACTAATGTCACATCATCTGTGGCAGCATGAAATCAGTACTGAACCAAAATAATTTCTTAATGTCTCTAACCTTATTATGGATGGAGAACATAATATTAACTAATACAGTGTCATTTAGCTCACACTTAAATACTTGCTATTGAATATTCAGTTTCTCTTAGAAATCTGACACATTGAGGAAGTTCTGATGCATAGAACCTCTAAAATGTGTTTGTTTGTTTGAACAGTCTGATATTAGGCACATGTAGCTGAATAATGTGCTGTATTTTTGTGACAGGTCACCCAGAGGAGGAGTACCGTCATCAGCTGGGCCGGTATGGAGTCACGGGGGAACTGGCCACGCGACCGGTGGCGAGTCTGTCAGGAGGACAGAAGAGCCGCGTGGCTTTCGCTCAGATGACCATGCCCTGGTAATGCAAACATCAGCACACACTCATGCTTTTGCTCCTGCTGCATTTAAGCAGCTTTATTGTAGTATCATAGTATCACACAACTATACATTTTTAATTAATTGTTTTATTTTTAGATTTTTTTGGTTTTCTTTTAATTATTCAATTTCAAAAATATTCAAAAAAGTGAAAATGAGAAATGTTGCGAAGACCGCTAACTGAAATAAAATAAGTTTTTCATTTTTTTTTTTTTTTCAATTAACTTTTAAGTAATGAAGTGTGTGTGTGTTGGGGTTTTTTTTTATTATTGTTTTAGTTAACTAAAATAACACAACCAGGGCTTGAAAAAATTCACTCTGCGCAGAATCGATTTATTAACATTTCAGTTCCTGCGTTCCTCTATATTATTATAATTCTGAAACCGGTTGAGTAGTTAATAATCGTATTTTTATTGTTTTGTTTGTTTGTTTGTTTTTTGCCTATAATAATAATAATAATAATAATCTGCAGCATTTTCTTTACTCAAAATGGAAAAAAAAAAAATCTGGTATCTAAACCTGTTGTGCTTTAGTCACAGCTAATACAACAATCATCTTTCCTAGATTTTGGCCAAATGTAAACTAATAAACAAAGGAAAAAATCTGTTAACGCTTTAAAGACATTAAAATATTCTGAATCTGATTCTGAATCTTGGCTTCATGATTTCAATTTAAGCTCTATGATTTAAATTTTACACACCATGTAAAATTTAGTACCATTGAGATACTGTTATTAATATTTTTAATTCGATTTTGTTTTGTAAGTTTTCTTTTCAGTTGTAAAGTTTTAGTATTTTTGTGCTGTTATATTATTATTATTTGTATTTTTTGTTTGTTTATACTGTTTTTATTTCTTTTTATTTTAGTTGTACTTATTTTAGTACATTAAGTTCAACTAAATGAAAATAAGAAAAACTGTTTTGGCAACTTGCAAAAGTGAAATAAGACTTAAACCCAGTTGGGAATAGTGTGTGAGAGGAGTGACAGAAATTTAGTCTTCAAATTTTTAGTTTTTTTTTTTTTCCCCAAGTTTCACTTAACTTTAATAACCCTACCTGTAACCCTCATTTACACCCACATTTTCATCACCTGACCCTCATTTTCACAGATTGACCTTCTGAATGACCCTCATTTGCACCTTCTAAACCTCATTTACATATTCTGACCCTCATTTTGACAGATGTTAACAGATCTGACTTTCATTTATAGCCCCAACTTCTACATTCTGGACGAGCCGACGAATCATCTGGACATGGAGACGATTGAAGCCTTGGCAAAAGCCCTCAACAACTTCAAAGTAAGAGCAGAATCTGCTCACGTTGTCCTCAGCAAATCTAATGTGCTCTGATGTGTTTACAGCATTAGTCAAAGCTTCCTCGTTATATAATTGTAATCACTTGATGTAAAACAAAACCGCAGGAAGTAACAAGAGCTAATGATGGTGAGAGAACAATGTGTTGTCTGCAAGAAGTTGACGTTTGGTTTTTCTCCGTCAGGGCGGCGTGGTTCTGGTATCCCACGATGAACGCCTGATCCGGATGGTTTGTAAGGAGCTCTGGGTGTGCGAGGCCGGACGAGTTCAGCGTGTGGACGGAGGCTTTGACGAGTACAAGGATATCTTGCAGGAACAGTTTCGTCGGGAGGGATACTTGTGATGGAGTCGCCTGTTTACCTGCTCTGCATTACAAACATCAAAACTGCCATTTGACGAGAGCGTCCGTAGTCCCGACGGCCAGCAGGTGGGATGTTCTCACTTGCTGGTTGGATGTTCTTACTCACACCCATTCAACTCCCTAAATCATGCGACTCAGACCCGTCCTCCGGGTTCAAGGCAGGGCGTTCCCCGAACTTTTGTGTAGATGACATATTAAAGATGTAAGAAAAGCGAAGCGGACATATGCAGATGTTATACTCCACGTCGCTTTTAAAAGATCACTCAGCATATGGTAATAAAAGAAAAACTGTCCAACATTTTTAATTTTGTGTCTGGTCACTATCATTAATGTTTTATACATATAGTAATGAGAGTGCTTAAGGTTTAATGCATTTCTATCTTCACTAACTTTATTTATAAATATAAGCCTGTCACACTTTCTTAAATTTATGCAAGTTGCACAACACCATTTAAGAGATTTTCAGTTTTAAAACGGCTCTATAAAAAAAACCAGTCATGAAAACATTGAGTAAAACTAATATGAGGGCTAAACCTGTGCAGAAACAGACAGGACAAGACCTACAAGGCTTACCAACATTAGGGATGGGTGATATGGGCTTAAAAATTTATCACAATAATTTCTGGTATTTAATGCGATAACGATATCAGTGACGATAATTCAGGGAATCCTGTTTCTTGAGAAAAAAGTATTAACTTTCCCATTTTTACCCATAGTGTTGTGAGCATAACTGAGTACACATGTAATGTAATGACTGTTTAATTCACTGAAATGTGAATTGAATTTTTGTACTTTTTGTACTAGAAGCTCTTTACACCAAGACAAATTCCATGTGTGTAAACACACTTGGCAATAAAGGTGATTCGGAAGCCGGAGGGCGCCCTAGAGCAGAAACTCCACGTTCACAGCAAAAGTAATAGTACTGACCACACTTAAAGAATCTCTAACTCAGTTATCGCTATCTGAATAAAATGCAGATAGAAAAATATTAACTGAGGAAACTTGAAGACAATAAACATACGATGGCTACAATATATGGTTTGTCTGTGTTCTTCAAGCAATCTTGCATATTTTTTTATAAGGGTAAAGTATATTTATAAAGCAATGCTAATCGACATAGCTTTTAAAATACTATAAAATAGTATGATTTCAGCCTCATTCTGTGATATGAAACCACAGCTGAGCACAAAAGGTTATTTCAAACACTCAACTATGTTATGAAGTTAATTTGGAGAAAAAGCATGTCAATAAATGATCTCTTTGTTGGACAATGGGTTTGTAAACGGGTTCATGCACATGCAAATCTGCATCGCACACTTGCTACTAGGACATTTCAAGGCTCAAGGACCAATTTTTGTTGCGCTGCACAGTTCTGACCAAACCAGTTCCAGATTGAAGCTCCTCGTTTAGTGATAAAAACGTTACTAGTTACTCACGTCCGCCTTCAGCATGTCACTCTGTACTGTCCCATGCAGAAATATGTCAACGACTAGACTTTATTGTTATTATCGTGGGAAGACTAATTCTTATTGTGGGGAAAATTTTACCGGTATATCGCAAACAATAAGATATCACCCATCCCTAACCAACATCCCATAAAACCTTGCTTAAAAAAAAAAAAGAAAAGAAAACAGCTAAAACCAGCCTATTCTTGTAGGCAGGTCTTAGCTGGGTTAAGCTGGTCAAGCTGTTGTTCAGCTAGTTTTAGCAGGTTGGTCTGCTAATCTCCCAGCTTGACCAGCTAAAGAAAACCTCTCGAAAACCAGCCTGCAAATAAGCTATCACCAGGCTGGAAGACCAACTTTAACCAGTCAGTTGTAAAGACAAAAATTGCACAACTACACAATCATAAGATTGAACAACAATAGCAAGACCAAGGCCAAAATAATCTATGATAATACATGTCACCCTGGACCACAAAACCAGTCTTAAGTAGCACGGGTGTGTTTGTAGCAATATCAAAAAATACATTGTAATCAAAATGATCTATTTTTCTTTTATGCCAAAAATCATTAGGATATTAAGTAAAAATCATGTTCCATGAAGATATTCTGTAAATTTCCTACCGTAAATATATCAAAACTTAATTTTTGATTTGTAATATGCATTGCTATGAACTTCATTTGGACAAATTTAAAGGTGATTTTTTTTCAACATTTCTCAATTGTATCTCGGCCAAATATTGTCCATCAATGGAAAGCTTATTTATTCAGCTTTCAGATGATGTATAAATTTCAATTTCGAGAAATTTACACTTATGGTTTTGTGGTCCAGGGTCACATATGACATTAACATACAGTAGTCAAGTTGTCCTAAGACAAGAACAGGTAATGCTTTGGTTTTAGGACAACTTTGATGAAAGGTTTTGATCCACTTCAAATGTTGACTACTGTATAATCAAATGGTCTAATTAAATAACATAAAAACACCAAGCAAAGAAAATGGCAACTGTATGGTTGTTTTCTTGAAGGTGAATTACTGTGTCATCTGGATTTAACTGGTCAAAATTTGACCCAGTGAACTGGATTGGATTGTTTCATCATTAGAGCTCATCTCAGAATTGCTGTCATAGAAACAGCTCTGTAAGCACAAACCTGTTTGAGAGGCGACTTATTTCCCATAATCAGGATTATATCAAGGCTTTATAAGCGGAGCTGATGCTGGCAGTCTGTACTCAGTCACTGTACCACTCTAATGACAACTGGGGGGACAATTTAGTATTATAGTAGTTTTGATTTGTTTACTATGAAAGAAATCAAAATGGAAAAAAAAAAAAAAATTGATTAATTGATTGATTAAAATGATTTAAAAAAAAAAAATGTACTTAGCGAGTTTGAAGTAAAAGTATTTGATGGATGTATAATATGTGTCAGGAGCATTCACTCAGTATCATTATCTCATTTTTGACCGAGATGGCTTTTAGCTGGTTTTGCATCTGAACTCTTCATTTGTTTTCTATCTGAACTGGTTAATTTAAGAGTAGGTATATTTTTCATGTCTTTAAGGCAAGCATACTTCGCGCTCAAGTTCACAGAGACTGAGACGGCAGAAAGCACAACCTGTTTGCTTTTATTTTTTCAGAAGCGCAACGTTTTATTGTTTCATTGTGAGTGCACACAAATAAACGTACTCTTCAAACAGATTCAAAAGATGTATTACTTTTATCTGTATGAAGATTGACTTTAAGAGCATGTGACCGCACCGGCGCCTCCATCTGTCAAGCACTGAGCGCGCTACTGTTCAGCCTCCACACCCCGCACGGACACTTGAATAGCGCACATTTTTCTAGGTTAAGATTAGATTGAGTGGCCATGTTGCTATTACATACCTATTTCGGATGAAAAGCCATATTTGAGGTCGATGAATGATAGGTGAGGATTTTGATGTCCTGCCCGATGTACTATATACAGACCAGCCGTTATCTGTCCGTCACTTCTTGTCAGCTACGGTTAGTCAACAACAACAACAACAATAATAATAATAATAATAATAATAATAAAGTTTGTATTTCTTCTCCTTAAGTGAAAATAATGTGAAAAGAATCCAAAACACCAAGCTTTGCATGTCAAGTTAAGACTGAAGCCAGTCGGGAAAAAAGAATATGAGTGGAGTGACAGAGATTTAGTCTCCAGTCTATCAGAGCAACCTGTAATCACTCAGGTCCAGCAATCATAAAAGGAAAGAAAATGCAGACACTCTGGCTTTTCAAGAGAGAAAAAAAAAGCTATTTTTTGCTTTTACTTGGCATATGATGGGGTTGCTGACAGACAGTAGGTGGAATCTACATAAAGTATTTGAGCAACCATATTTGTATGCCCAATCAAAAGGTCTAAAAGTCTGAGAATAACAGTATAAAATGTTGTAAAAGGAAATACAGCGAACATTTAACACAAATCTTTTCAGTAATAATTCCCTAGCTCTGCTCTGGTACTTTGTTTCTCAGTCTACAGGATGGTTCTCCATCTCCATTTGGGTTCCTCTGTATCTGCTGTGTCTACTGAGGATCTGGAGGTCTTGGAATTGAAGGTACCTGACAATCTTGTCCCATTACAAGTGACCTACATGACACTGAAACCCCATGTTTGAAAGCATATGGGGGAAAACATCATCTACAAACATCCCCTGTCTTTCCAAAGGATTGCAGTGAATATGATCAGACCATTGGAGAGTCATTGCTTTTGATGTTACAGATTGATTTATCAGAGATGATTTGAACCCTAAGTGGTGTAAGACCCAAATTATGGTCGCCCAGGCACTACAGAGCCTTTACTGTCATGCCTCTTCATAGTCCTATAATGGTCATAAAATAAACTTTGTCCATAAAAATTGCATTTAGACACACAAAAAATGTGTTCAGTTTCAGAAAGCCTTTTATTTAGCAACAGTAAAACGTCTTACATGGAATGAAAAATACAGTGTTTAATGATAAAATGTGCATTTTGTCAGGGTGCATCAGTGGGTATGTAAACAACAAAAAGACCATTTTTTTCTGCATATTTATGTAATGAATTCCTTCTTTAAGACATGACCTGCTGATGTCAAACCACAAATATTTGAAACTTGCATTAAAACAATTTGATGCATAAATTTGATGCATGCAGATTTTGTAACTTTCCAAAACATCCTTCAGCAAAACTTTTCACATTCAGTCGATCTAAAGAGTTGACTAGAATAATTTCACACCATATATTATTAGGAGATATATATATTTTTTTTTTCATCCAGGCACATTTGACTGGATGTGAATCATTCTTTCTTTTAATGTGGATCCTAATCTATTTAAATGAGTTTTAAGAGAATTTCTATATCTAATTGTATGAAAATAATCAATATTGTTTAAAAGTTTCCATAAAAATTTAAATGTTTAAGTGTTTCAGATATTTTCAGCAAATTCTTGGGATTACCTCACATATCTGTCTTAACCTGTTATGATATGTTTTATATGTAAATTAATACTACACTTGGATGGGCTGAAAGATAAAGCTCAGGTTAGGTCTTGTGCTTTTACATCATGATGACTTTAACTGTCATCATAATCACAGTTTAGCACCAAATCAGACACTGGTTTCTATATATAGACTCAAATGCATTTCCTGAGCAGCAGGGCACTCCCTTCCCCCAGATGTCTTCCGTAATGTGAGGTCAGTAAATGTCAGGCAGGTGTGAGTAATTCCTATTCCAGTAGCCGCCATTGTAGAGCCAGTCTGGGGCGCCGGTGTAAGGGTTCGGCCCCTGGTGAAACCACCTGCATGCGAACATGAGTTTTATGTTAAAGTGTTGATCAGTGCAATCATGCCTGTCAATCATCAAAATAACTTTCCATGCAAACACATGCAGAGTGTAATTAGTGCTGATGTCTGTAAACAGAAATGGTTTATTCATAAAACAAACAGTATTAGAAATTTAGTCAGCAGCTGTATTAATCCTAGATATTCTGGATTAAACATCATCATAACATTAAACTGATGCCTAACATAGACATGTCATGATGACAAACCAATACATGTTCAGAAAGAGAGAAATAATCAAGTTGTTTTACATATATGGGCATTATGTATCAAATTGTTGGCTTTACTCACAGCAGATTACTGTAGTGTATGTTACTGGAACAACTGCTTTGAAATTGCCACCTGTCTACAACTACAACTGTATCCAAAAGTTTGGATATTATGTAGTCATTTTATAACAAAAACCCTACTGTTACATACTTTATTATTATTTTTTTTAGTTTTATTCTATTTTATTATTTGTATGTAATGTAATTTAAAAGTCTTTATAGCTAAAGTTTTATTGCTATATTCTTCTTTGTTTATGATTTGTAAAATTATATTTTTCTTACTTTATACTGATTTTTTTCTTTTGAATTGTTAGGTCATCAGCAGTCATATAAGCATTTCACTTCAAATCATACTGTGTATGACTGTGTATGTGACAAACAATTTTTTTTTTTAAAAAAAGGAAGAAAAATAAAATTCCCATCAGTATATGCTTTGATGTTTTGTATTAACATATCAAACCTTATTTTCCATTCCTCGTCTGATTTGGAGCGATTTTTCCGAGCCATTCGTTGTTTTTCCTCCAGTCTGTTCTTCTCTGCACTGGCTGCATCTGGAAACAGCAGCAATGCTAATTCATCATCATTTACTAAACATGCAGTCTTCTATATGTCATTAAACTGGAACAAAAACTGATGATCATTCTTCGAGGGCAGGATGTTAACGTGTTTAATACACAATCAGCACTACAAAAGTATGGCTTGACACTCCATGAGAAAACAATATCGGTCCAGTGTTATTTTAGAATTATTAACACACTATTACAATTTATAAATTACAATAGTTTGAAGTAGCTTTTTATTTTTTATTTATATATTTTATATTTAATTTTAACTATTTGTTTAATTTTTAGCATTTTGGTGGTGTTATTGTAGCTCTTACAGTAGGCAGTGTTACTAGCAAAGCCAAGGTTGTGGGTTCAATTCCCAGGGAATGCAAAAACTGTCTTTTTTTAAATTATTTTTTAGCTTTTTTTAAATTATTGAATTACTATTTATTTATTTATTTATTACTGCTTCAACTTGTTAGTTGACAAGGCAACATTTCTAATTTTCATTGTTATTTTTTCATCTAATATTTATACTTTATTTTATTTCAGTCTTATTAAAAAAAAGTTTAAATACAGAGGTCTGGCATGAAATTTTAGATGGTGCAGTCCGATAAGACTAATTCAATCTGACATAATGACATCATTATCACACGGCACAGCTGATTGGTTCTCCCCTGTATCAGTAGCCAATACGCTCACTGCTTAACATTCAGATATATGACTAGTGCTTGCTGTAGCAGTTTGCAGCACGCTTCAGAAACCCTCCACCTTCCCTAGCTCCGCCTGTATAGATCTGCCACAAGGTGATTCATGTGTGCTATATGGGGGTTATTCATATGTATTATATGTGCAGGAGCAGCATGTTGTGGATGTACTGGCAGTAGCAAGTCTCGGTACTTGCTCTGCCATAGCAGCAGCAGTGTAGCAGATCTATTCCGCCAAGACCAAATACATTAACACTCTCATGTACATTACCGTGCCAATCCCTCTGAGAGTTGTCATGATAGAAATAATTTTATGCAAATGTTCAAAATGTAGCTCTAACAGTAGAGCATGGGGTTTGCAATGCCAAAGTCGTGGATTTGATTCCCTTGGAAATGCATGAACTGAAAATAATGCACAGCACTGAATTTGTTGTGAAGACTATAAATAAATCTGAAGTAACAGTGTAACTAAAGTGGTTTTGAGTTTTTAAGGTGAATGAACATATTTCATTCTAAAACACAGTAAGATGCAGATGTACCTATGTCTCCATTCTCCAGGGCTCTGATATCAGGTCTCAGACGACAGTCTGTCTGTGGAAGAACTCGCTCCATCTCTGCATCCAGCTCATTCAGCTGCAGAGCGAATGTTGTGAAAGCATAGTACTGACAGAAAGAAAGAAAGAAAGAAAGACAAAGAAATTGAGTGATGATATGCTACCCCTACTGAAAAATCCAGCATGTTTTGTGAGTTCTAACCAGCATGGAAATTTATTTTTTAGACATAAAGTACATCAGTAACAACCCTTGTGGTTCTTTTAAAGCTTGTAGTTGTCTTGAAAAAGCCATTAACATCACATTAAACAGATAATCTCATCCCGGATGAGCCCCCTGGACAATGCAGTTATGTCAGCATCCTTCCGAATTGTTGTACAAAAGTTGATTGTTTGAGCCTGATACTCACAGTTAATTTTGCAGATAAAATCAGTTAGTTTCTGTTTGTTATTGGGTTGTTATTTTGGCATGTAGCTGTTTCCAAAGCAAGTGAAGTGGCTTTGTAAAACAAAATGATCAAATTCTCCTACAATAAATGAAAGAACATCTACACTTGAGGTTCTATCTGCCTTTTTTTCAAAATTTAGTTTTTAACATATTCTTATTTAGTGACAACTTATTTATATTACGCGATATTTCTTTTGTAAGCTGTGTACAATTTGGGCCTTTTTTTTAGAAAACAAAAATGGTTCTATCTACAAAAGTCTATGGAACACAAAAGCTTTAAAGCTCAATATCTCAAAAGTGCTCAGAATGTTTGAAATTGAGATTTTTATACATCACCTGAAAGCTTTCCATTGATGTATGGTAGGAAAGTTACAAAATATCTTCATGGAACATGATCTTTACTATCCTAATGATTTTTGGCATAAAAGAAAAATCGATCATTTTGACCCATTGTTGGCTATTTACAAATATAACCGTGCTACTTAAGACTGGATTTGTGGTCCAGGGTCACATCATATGAACGAGAGCGTGTGATGATAAATGCTGAAATACTTTTCCGGAGTTGTCTGGTCGTGGTGATATCCTCCAGATCAGTTCACTTCCTGGAATCACTTGCACGGTCTCGGCCTCTGGAGGAGGCATTTCATCCGGCTCCTCATCCGCATTATTACTCTGCAAGAGACACCAGTTCTGCCCGTCAGCAACGTTTGAACATTGTTATTAAATACACCAAATCAAATGTCAAACCCAGTGCATGCAGTATGATGATCATTATCTCAGCAGTCACCTGTGTGCTTCCCTTCCTGTCCTTCTCAGAGCGTTTTGTGTCAGATTTTCTGTGAGCATCAAATGTCACTGGATCCACAGAATACAAACACTCCGTCCACTTGCCATAAAGAGCGCAAATCTTTTTTTTACTGGACAGGCATAAAGAAAATGATGCCATTTATTAATATAGATTGATATTCACTACTAACTAACTTTTCCCTCAATAAATTCCTAATTTGCTTATTAATAATAGTTGGAAGGTAGTTGTTAACTTTATGTATGGAGTGGATTAAGGAATGCTGAATAAGGCATTAATATGTGATTTATAAGTACTAATACGCATTGTAATGCAGACAGTGTACTAATATATTGAATGCTAGTTTATATGTAGTTACGAAGTTACTTATTGTCAGCAGAATGTCTAAAGAGGACTATCAAAAAAAATGTAACTACCAACACTAACTTTTGTAAGAAGTAGTGTTTACATACCTTTTATCGAGTATGTATCCTTCCACTTTATGCAACTCCTTTCCAAAGATGCCACACGGCTTAAAAGTCAAACAACATCTTTCCCCAGTTCTGTTAAAAAGCACAGAAAAATCATTTGTGGACTTTGTTTGTCTTACACAGTAGTTGTTCTT
This sequence comes from Labeo catla, assembly GCA_012976165.1. Taxonomy (NCBI): domain Eukaryota; kingdom Metazoa; phylum Chordata; class Actinopteri; order Cypriniformes; family Cyprinidae; genus Labeo; species Labeo catla. Next base: position 786,281 of record VONZ01000309.1, read on the forward strand.
CTCAGATGCTAATAAAGCAAAAATGATCTGATTTACATGCTTGTTTGTTATTTAAGTCAAATCAGAGGATGATACTTGCTCTTACTTATGATTAATAATTTCAACATTTCCATATTGCTCAATCCACAGCTGTCCCATGATAATGTTATGAACACAGCAGGTGGGGTTGGTCCAAGTGTAGGCTTCATTGTGACTGAGAAACAACAAATTAACAATGCATAAGTCAATCATATAGTTGATTATGAATACTGCATAATAAATATTTCTGTGCTTATAGGAATTTGCATGTCTTTGATCGTGACCTCTCTTATGTAAGGCTGTAAATCACTCACAGAGGAAGCTCTAGGGTGATGATTCCACGAGGTTCGGCTTCCACGCTCTTCCCCCAGAATTTGAGTTTCGGGTAAATGGAACCATGAAACATGAAGTTATTTTTCATGCCCTCGGCGTGGAAGGCACTGACCGGCGGATGATGACTGACCTGTTCAGAGATCCATCTGAACCCCAGATCCTCTCTGATGGAAAAACACAGTGACAGTTCATATGAAACATTGATGTGTTCGGCTTATAAATGATCAGTCGATGTGAAACACTGACCTGAGCAGCTCGTAGGTTTCTCCGAGCAGTGGGTTGAAGGGTTTTCCAGTCCTCTCCCACTGTGAGGCCACAGCTGACACAGCAAAAGCTGCCACACACTGGAAAAAAAGAAACAACATTACCAAAAGATCACAGGTTTTTGTTTTGTTTTGTTTCACAATCATATTTACAAAACACATTTTGTAATACTTATATCACTTTTTCAAAACTCTTCACACAGTGGCAACCAACCATCTTGGCACAGCAGTACGTTTTTACATTCAGAATGCCCTTAAACTACCAAAATACTTAAAAATACCAACTCATTCTACTATTACAATAGCAAAGGTTTTCACTCAACAATCACTCATAAAACAATGACCTAAAAACACTAACAAGTAGCATTATACAGTGATTTTTCAGTTTAATTTCTTTACAAAACAAGAACAATCTCCACTGCTTAGAATTGAGTGATGTGATGTTACACGCTCCATTTTTACAATATAGCACACAATTATTCCTATTTTTTTCCCTTTTGTATAGACAGTAAAGAAAATGAAAGACTAAATGAAAGATCTAAATGTTCTGATAGCAACATTTTTTTAGATTTATACTGTATTTCAATGCAGTGAAATTTAACAAATTACAGTATATTATGTTACAGAAGAATATATTTAGTTTAAAATATGTAGTTGACATATGTATTTGTGCCAAAACAATAACAAATGATCAGTTTATTACATATTAAGAAACTGGTCCTAAAAAAAAAAACAAACTGTTAGTCTGTTTCATGATTTTTTTTTCTTCATTTCAGTTTTATTGAGTATAATTATAAATCTTCAGATCTTATTGATCTTGCTTTTTTTCTGTGTCTAGCCTAAAATGTTATTAATGTTAGTTATTCACTGCTTTAAAAATGGGCTTTGTATTTACATAAGATTACATTAAATTTACATAATGCATACATGCATTATGCTGAAGGTCATTAAATGCAAAGCATATAGATTAACTCAGGTCTTAGCCACGATCAATATGCTTTACACTTACCGATTATTGCTCAACCTCAAAGACAAAGGCTGTGAGAAAAACTTCAGCCAAACCTGATGTTAAGAAGCTGAAATTCAGATAAATGTTTCATTGTTTCTCCATTTAAAAATGTTAGTAAAATCCAAATGACATGCATCGTCATAAACCTTTAATAGTTTTGCAATGCAAACATCATGCCAAAGTACATTAATGGCACCATATGTGTGTTAATATAGGCCAGGCTTAAATTCAACACTCTGTTTTACGTAAGTCCCTGCTCTATTTCTCTATTCACCAAGGAGTCTTTGGCCTAAAAAAATAAAAATATATTTACCTTCATTCTGTGGATGGAGTCTTGTGACTCACTGGCTTTCTGGATGAGGTACGTGTGCTCCATGTATTCAGTCAATCGCTGAAGAAAACTTAAAGGCTCATTAAAAATCACTGGCATTGTGATTTTAGACAGTTCCTGGGTAGATTTAAAGATGGAATAACTGGTTAACAGGGTGCTTTGCATCAGAACTCAAGTCACATTTATTCAGTAGCACTTTGCATATTACAGATTGTTTCAAAAGCAGCTTAATGAACAGGAAATAAACAGGAAAATATCAGAATCAATGGTGCAAACTTTTTCAAATATGAGACAAATCCAAATTCTGCTGTAAAGACAATAGTGTCATTATTCAGCTCCAGTAGTTCAGCATTGGTTCAGTTCATTTTAATATCTGTGCAAATTTCATTGATTATAAAATAAGTTCAATTCAGCTATAAGGAGCTGTACTGAAAACAGTAATCACTATTACAAACGGCTTACATCATGGAAACATTACAGTACAAACATATTTATGCATATTTATGTATATTTGACCTACCATTCCAATGCATTTTTTGAGAACGCTCCACATACTGACATTGTTTCGTGAGAACATTGCTGCAGGAAGAGCCGACCTAATTCCCACACAGACAGTGAAACACATTTCTCTATGAGTTCAGAACTGCACAGGTAATTAAAGAAAACAAATGTAAACATGTATTTCAGCCAATATATTTAAGCAATATTATAATACCAAGAGTGCAGTTGTTCTTAATATAATTACTACTCAATGCAATCGCAGTCATGCTGATATTCAGATTAATAGTACGACTGCAGAACTGCTGATACACAACAGTTCAATAACAATAAGTTCACACTGAGTAACTTTACAGAAGTTCCATCGACAAAAATACACCAAAGCACAATCAGTCATTGCGTGACTCAGAGCAGTGCTGTGATGACGTGAAGTATAAACCAGGATTAACCCTGTAACCCTGTAACCAAGTAGGAAGCAGTAAGCATCATATAAGGAAGTATGTAAATGATTTTTTGAAGAAATGTTAGATGCTTGCCTATTTTAGAGCCAGTCTTTTGTTTTACTACCATTTTGTTTGAATAAATCAGGTACTGTCAAACCTAACACAAGCATAATAGTATGGAGTGCCACAAGGCTCTGTCTTAGGTCTTCCATTGTTAATTGATTAGTAATTATATACTTTAAGTAAACAAGTTAAACAATCAAACCTAAGCAAATAAAACTGACTTGTCTTGATTAAATTAAGGTTTCTGCAGGTTTATGAAGGTAAATGTAAAACTTTTACAACCTTTTTAAAAACCAAGTAAAGAAATGTAATGAATACATTTAACGGAACAAAATATGTCAATATTGTCTATAAATGTAAATGTCTTGTATTAGATGTGGAAGCATATTAAAATATAACTTCCAATAGATCTCCTATAATTTTTAATTCATTTTAATAAAAACAAATGTACTGTACATTTTACTGTACCTTCACACTGCAAATAAATAAATACATTTTTTGTATTGTTTTCCAGTGCAAATGTTGCACATATTCTTTATATGCATTTAACTGGCAAAATGACATAAGATAAGAAGTCTAAGAACTTTTATGAGACATTTATCAAAATGAAATGAGTTTAGGGATAAAAAAATGAACAAATATCTTGCAATGGGCTTAGAAAAGTCAGCTTCATTCAAAGGGAAAACAAGTTTGCATTGCTCATTGACAAATTAACAGATATTTATGTTTTAAACAAACACATTTAATTTTGTAATTAATATCATCCTAAGTAAATGTATATTTAATATTTAAATATGTTTAGATATTTGTGTTGAAAAACAAAACAAAAATACTGAGGAAGATATTCTTTTTTTTTTGGCAGTGTATGTAACATTTAATGGCATGACATTTTGAAATGTTATGGACTTAATTTGTGAAAACATGAATTTTGACTTTTTTAAATACCTGCTGGAAATCGGCCTTTTTTGCAGTGTAAAGTGAATATACATTTTAAAATGAGATGGGAAAACCAAATCCCCTGAAACCAAATGTATACCTGTGATTTTTGACTCCATTGCACTGGGTCTTGTCACCCTGGCTACTGTCCCCTGACATGATGTCTCAGTCTCTGGGGTCACAGATGAAGCTGTGTCTGTAGACACCTACCTACAGTTTACTCAACTGTTTACTAATCTGGCTCTAGAAAAACAGAGAAAGATACAGCAAAACACAGAGTGTATGATAAATGTTATAAAGATAAACAAATGCATAGAATGATATAGATAAACTGCCAAGACCAGAACTATGTCTTCAAAAAGCTTTGTAAGCCTAATTGGATCAGAGAAAACACAGGTGCCAATGTTTTGTATGATCTATTACAATGTTTTTTTGAAATACAGCCTAGAACTACAAACAATTCAAATATAGAGAAATATTGTTCAAATTATTTATTGTTGTGTACATTATGTATACGAAACTTTAAGCAAATTATGCACAGGTTTATATCCTTGTAAAGCATATGGGATTATAATATTATGACAGTATTACGACCGAGGGTATAATGGCATCTGTCAACTGCTATGAGCAAGTTAATACATACACTTACACCTTTATCAGTTTAGTTTCATTTGAATGTAATGTGTGAATCTACATTCTCATTCTCACAGCTCATCCTGAGATGGTTAATAATGCTGCCGGTTTCTCTGGTTTCAGCACACGCTGCTATTTTACTGTTTACTGTAGTTCACATTGTCCTGAGCATCTGTCTATTGACAGAGTCCTAAAAAAGGATCAGCGCTTAGCTATACAACAGTCTCAGAAAAAAAGGTACAAAAGCTGTCACTGGGGTGGTACCTTTTCAAAAGGTATATCTTTGTACCTTATTTACACATACAAGTGCAAATAAGCACTGTAACTATACATATTGGTACTAGTATATATTTTGAAAGTGTACAGCCACAGTGACAGCTTTTGTACCTTTTTTTCTGAGGCTTACCTTGCTTACAAATAACCAAACACATAATTACTATTGAACAAGCATTTACTATGAACATCTATCTATACATGTATTATTATACAATAATACACACACACACACACGCACACACACACACACATACAGTAACCTTAATCTGGTTTTGAGCAGCATTAAGGATACTGCACCTTATAGAATGACATTATGACAGATGTGACTGTACTTGTCACATTTACAGTCACTTGACCTATCTTCACTTTCAGCACCAGATGACATACTCTAACTAAATCTACTGCCCATAGCTTCATATGACAGCAACACAGTGACATGAAAGTTAAAATATGAGCAGAGAAGAGCAAAAATGTGAATGTACCTGCCTGAATGGCCACCGCAGGAGTCACCTTGTTTTGCGTCCTCTCTGCTGTTCCTGTATGTGAATCTGTAGGTGCGTGAAATGGAGCACGGGAGATACAGTGTGTGTCTGTGTGTGTGTGTGTGCACGCATCACAGCGCATGTGTGTGTGTGTGTGTGTGTGTGCGCATGTGTTTGCAGAGCTCAGCATAAAGAGGATCGGTGAGCAGCTGATCAATCTACACCTGTGCTGTAATGAATACTCACACCAACACATACAGCTATAGTATATATATATATATATATATATCTAAACTATTAATAATAATGAAATCCTTTAACACTTGCATTAAAGTGTTTCTGCACAGTTTCTGTAATAAATGTGACCTCAGTGGCTGTACTTTCACTGCATACTAGTCACAAAACACATTACAATGTATAGGCGGTGTGGAAATGTGATGTCTATACAGCCCTTGTTAAGAAATTAATAAATAAACATAATCTGATGAACATCAACAGTAAACTTAGAAAGACTGATTATGTAGGGCGTAATGGAACAATACTGCTCACTATACACTGAGCCGTCTTAAGAAGCTTTACTCCTCTTTAAGAGAGTAAGCACCCTCCAGAAAAGCTCTCATTCATTTTATGCTATTCATTATATGCATACAACTGCATGATGCAAAACAAAACTCCAGCTCCGGTGGAACTGACCCAAGCCCATATTGGCTAACAGTTCTTTCCGTTTCTCAGAAATTATCCATAGTTGCATTATCATGATGTCCTAATTCCAGATGTGATCCAAGATAGTGTATGTGGGTGTGCTGAGGCAATTTGGCTATTAAAAATATAACATTGGCTGCATCTGAAAGCTCTAAAATGCTGCCTTTGGAGGCAGCATTCTAAGGCATTAAGGCACGTCCGAATCCAAATTCTGCTTAACTTCCTGTCTCTGGAACTACCTTCTGATCGAATTTTGAAGGCAGCATTGATGCATCCTTTCACTGCCTTTGATATCCCACAAACCTGTGCGTTCCAGTTGAGCTAAAAAATAAAGATGGCGTCTGAAAGTTGCATTTGGTGGACAGTTTGTGTGCAAATGTATATTTCTGACTAACTTTTTGCACTTTTGATGTTATTTATAGCGAGAAATCAGTGTTATAGTAATTAAGTATTCGTTTAGTTATCATCAGAACTCGTTCTGTTTTGTTGTAGATCATTAAACAGCTCCGCTGCCTCAGAAGCCTGTCCGAAATCAGTTACCTGCAAAGTCATTGACTGATAAGGCAGCGAGGCAGCAAGTCAGCTGTCTAGGCTTCCGGACGCAGCCATTATAAAATGGATAGTTCTGGTCCTTGATTCTGATTGGTTTAGCTGTGTTTGAAGCTGTTGTAAGTTACTGTACAAACATACACCTTTGTTTACGTTTGTGTGTTGCTCGGCAACCATTTTGTTGCAACCACAACCGTTTCTGAGGGACTACATTGCTTGGCAGAAGAATAATATTTTTATTAATATCATTACACTTTATTTGCTCTGTTTAATTTTGTGAAATCTTGCTATGTATCTAACCATTTTATAAAAGCAATAAACCCAATGAAGCCGTGGTTTACAGTCAGTTTATAACAGCTAAGGCAGCTAAGGTTGCTTTGCGTCGTGCCTAACAACACTCCTTAGCTGTTATAAATTCACTGTAAACCACGACTTTTTGGGGCTTATTGCTTTATTATAATTTAACTCCAAGTCATTAAAATGACTGCTGCTAAAATTGTAGGCTTAAGACAAATATTTTTTATGATTTATTATCCTTTATTTTTTTTATAAAACACACAGGATGGGGAAAGAAAAAAGTAAGAAAAATAATTTAAAGTGTAAAAGTTGTTTTGATGGTCCCTTTAACACATTCTGTTGACTATAAGTAGCATATATATATATAGTACCTACATATCTAACTCTCATTAGTGTTAGTAGAGTATTAGTAGACTGGTAGAGTTAGGGTTAGAATAAGTTGACATACTTGCAAAGTTACTTCAGGTCTGTAGAATGTCTGCTGGACGACCATCAGAATAAAAAGTTAGCAGATGTTAAGCAGACAGTCTACTCATACTCTAATGAGAGTTAGTTGACATATAGGTGCAACATTACTTACAGTGTATAACAGAATGCTCAAAAGGGACTATCAAAATAAAGTGTTACCTAAAAACAATACACATATGGACAAAGGTATTGGGAATCATTGCCATGGGTGCATAAAACCAAGCACCAAACAATGCAGTCTGCATTTACAAACATATGTAGGGGAAACGGTTGTTCTGAGGAGAACAGTGAATTCGAGCATAGTACTGTAACAGGATGTCACCTTTGCAGTAAGTCAGTTTGTGAAATTTTTTCCTGCTAGATATGCCACAGTCAACTGTAAATGTTATTATTAGAAATTGGAAGGATTTAGAAACAGCAGCAATGAAGCAGAAGACCATGTAAAGCCATAGAGCAGAATGGGTTTTCATGGTCGAGCAGTTGCATGCAAGCCTCACATCACTAAATACGACGCCAAGTATCAGATGGAGTGATCTAAACCAGTGGTTCTCAACTCCAGTCCTGGGGTAGTGGGTCTACTCTGCACATTTTGTATGTCTTCCTTATTTAACACCTTGATTTAGATTATCAGCTCATTTGGATAGAGCTCCATGAAACTCTACTAAGCGTGTTGGATAAGAGACACATCGAAAATGTGTAGAGTAATGGGTCCCCAGGACCAGAGTTGAGAACCACTGGTGTAAAGCACGTCAACACTGGACTCAGTGGAAACACAGTGGAAACCTGTTCGGTGGAGTGATGAATCTCGCTTCTCTGTTTGCCACTCTGATGGACAAGTCTGGGTTTGGCAGATGCTAAGAGAACATTACCTGCCAAACCGCACTGTGCCAACTGTAAAGTTCGGTGGATAAGAAATAATGGTATGGGGAAATATTAATGCTTAAACATGCTAATATATTTTGGACAATGCCATGCTTCTTTTTTTGTGGGAACAGTTTGGGAAAGGCCCTTTTCTATTCCAGCATGACTGTGCCCCAGTGCACAAAGCAAGCTCCATAAAGACAAGGTTGGATGAGTTTGGTGTAGACTAACTTGACTGGCCTGCACAGAGCCCTGTCCTCAACCCCATCCAACACCTTTTGGATGAACTGTAACGGAGATGGTGAGATGGCCTTTTACACAGAAAGTCCACAATCTTGTTGGAAAACCTGCCCAGAAGAGTGGAAGCTATTACAACTGTAATGTCATTAAAGACCCTGTTGGTGTATGTGTATGTCTTCCGGATGATGATGCCAAAATAGAATACTACAGTAATTAAAAAGAAGAAGAAGAAAAAAAAAAACATTTTGTTGCCGTTCTGTTTCTCCTTAGATAAGGTTTGTGTTGGGTCATAGTCCACCTTGTCCAGTTGGACTTGTCTAATTTGAGACCTAGTCTGACTGAATTTGAGTTGGAGACGTTTATTAATGTCTTTTTATCGTAATTTTGTTGCGCCCAAAATGTCTGAGTCCAAGTCCACCTGAGTCTGTCTGAGTTCAAGTTCATTCATAATTACAGTATGAGTCCAAGCACCCCAACTCTATTGTTCAGTCTAACATAGAGAAACGGGAGAACCATAATAAACCCCAAACCCAGCATAGAGGGGTTCAGTAAACGTGGTGTTGAATGTATGTATATGTGTGAGTGTGTGTGTGTCAGAGACGCTGTAGAAGGACAGAGTACCAGCAGACCAGTCTAGATACACACCTACTCGATTAGAGGATGAAGGAGTTGATATCTCAGTGCTGTCATTATTGTGACAGACTGTGAGTCTCTTATAAAAACTGCTCAGATTCCAGGACTTTTGATTGAATCCAAACCTGCAGTCACTTCCACCTTTCCTGCTGATATCTTTGCATGTCATTGATATTTCTGTGCCCCTCCCACTCCATTCAGCCTCCCAGTAACAGCGTCCAGTCAGACCTTCTCCACACAGAACCTGAGGATGGTGCTCAAATCTCTCTGGATGATCAGGATACGACTGCTGCTCTTCCATATATGCTGCCTTTCGGTTCCTCTCAGACAGTATCAGATGAGTGTTTGCTGTGTTTGGATCCAGTGTGAGACTACAAGCATCTAAATACACAAAGAAAAAGAGAAAAAAGAGAAACGTTTACAAACACAAAATAAAACAATTCTTTTTTGAGTTTGTGCTTGTGTATAGACCTACATTTTTGTAGTCCTGCTGTAATCCTGAAATCTCCTCCATGATCCACACTATAAACACACAAATATACAAATCACTATAGAATGTCACATATTGCTAAAAACAAAACGCAGATTTTGTTTTTAGTGGTTTTGCCATTTATTAGGTGTAACGCCACGCCAGCAGAGGGAGCCCTCACCCACTGACTGACTGTTGCTGCTCCCTCTGCTGCTTCGTTGGTAACTTCCTGTTTGGTGGCCATAAAGGGAGGCCATTTCCAAACAGACAACTGCGAAGTATTGTTTTGCTCTTGCGGACTCTACCAAGCGTTTATCCCTGTTTTCATTGCCCTGTTTTTGCCATTGCCACAGTTTTATTATCATAGTTTTGCTTTTGTTTTACCATAGTTCTGTCTAGTTTTTGCCATCGTTCCTTTCCTTGTTTATTTGTTACTTTTTGGACTGCTCTCCCTGGTTTTTGGACTCTGCCTGTTTTGTGGATTACGTTATTGTGTTGCCTTCATCACCCTGTTTGTCTGGATACTGACCCTGCCTGTCTGACTACGATCTGTAAATAAAAGCTCGCACTTGGATCTTACATGCTTCCTACGAGTCCTGCTTGTTACAGAATACTTTGCCTACCAAAGATCCAGCGGCTTTCATAGACAGATCACCATGGACCCAGCATCACGCCTCGTTCAACTTCGTCAAGGCAATCAACCCATTGAGAACTATGTGGCAGATTTCTGTGACCTATATTATCAGGTGGACTTTAAGGAACCTTTTTTGAAGGACATTTTTCGTTTTGGTTTAAATAAGGACATTTCAAGCAGGATGCCAAAACATCACCGTCACTGGTCGCTGGTACGTTACATAGACTTCGCTTTACTTTTGGGTGGTTCTGCATTTACTGTAGGGATTGTGGATGAGGGACCCTGTGATCCTCCAGTATTCACAAAGCCAAAGTCTGCTCACATCATGTCCATCAAGCCAAAGCCTGCTCAAGTCATATCTGGGATTATTCAAATTGCATCAGAGCTCTCTCACACCATACCTGCCAAGCCTAAACCTGCTCATGCCATGCCTGTCAAGCCAGAGCCTTTTCACATTATGCCGGCCACTCAAAAGCCTCATTGCACAACATCTGCCACTCCAAGGCCTGCTCATGTCACGTCTCCTGCTCCAAAGCCTGCTCACGTCATGCCTGCCAAGCCAAAGT